>LGRX02005982.1:0-26618 GCA_001247695.2 Cymbomonas tetramitiformis
CGACGAATTCTCAGAATTCGCCACGGGCGCTGGGGCCCTGCTCGACGAATTCTCAGAATTCGTCACGGGCGCTGGGGCCCTGCTCGACGAATTCTCAGAATTCGTTACGGGCGCTGGGGCCCTGCTCGACGAATTCTCAGAATTCGTCACGGGCGCTGGGGCCCTGCTCGACAAATTCTCAGAATTCGTCACGGGCGGTGGGGCCCTGCTCGACGAATTCTGAGAATTCGTCGAGCGCCCGTGACGAATTCTGAGAATTCGTGAGAATTCGTCACGGGTCCTCGACGAATTCTCAGAATGCGTCACGGGCGCTGGGGCCCTGCTCGACGAATTCTCAGAATTTGTCACGGGCGCTGGGGCCCTGCTCGACGAATTCTCGGAATTCGTCGAGCGCCCGTGACGAATTCTGAGAATTCGTCGAGCAGGGCCCCAGCGCCCCAGCGCCCCTCGACGAATTCTGAGAATTCGTCGAGAATTTTGGTAGATTGTTCCCACCTTGACACAATCTTGCGGTTTTTCGTCACCGGTGCCCAGGTAGTTGTTTAACAATTTATTGTCTGGGTACCGGTGACGAAAATCCGCAAGATTTTACTTTATATTCTGCACTTTCGTGTTCTCAACAATAATGGGTTTGGCTTCCGTAGAAGAACTGTTAGATAGGGCCCTTCCTGACTTGGAGAAGATTTTAGAAGCTGAGCTCAAAAAAGAGGGCTATTTTACGGTGCCTTTTGACACTGCGGGACAAGTGTGCGAAACAATTCCAACTTGGGATAACTATGAATTAAACGGCCCCTTGTGGAAACGCATGCAAGAAAATAATGTTTTCTCAGAAGACTCAGCTTCAAGGATAGCAGAAAAAATGGTGGAATATTCTGCTAGTTCTAGTGGCCATTCTTCTCCCAACGACAGCCCCGAAAAAACAAGAACCCGAGCCTTCGGTTCCAGCAGAAGGATCACCTGCGCCGCTAAACCTCGCAGAAGCCATGGAAGCAGCAAAGGAATTGTTGCCGGAAAGTTTCGAGCAGGACGGCAACCCCTTGGATCAGTTACAGTTCCACGCTGAAATAGATGCGTTCAGCGTGGACCTTGTTTCGCTGGGTCTGATCACCTGCCAGGATCTGGCAAAGGTCACGGCGGATGGGTGGGAGTACGTGCTTTTGGGGCAGTGCTTGGACCAGGTCGGTCTGAAGGATGGGCACGGGAAGCCTGTAATCATCTATGCAGACTTCGGACTGGATCATGCATGTGGGAAAGAGCTCCTGCTGAAATGCTTGGAGGACGGGTCCGGATATAATGTTTTCGAAAGCAAAATATACAAGGCGGATGAAAAAACATCGTCAGCAATATGCTGACGATGTGCGAGAGGCGGTACGGACCCCAACCCGAGGAGGAGGACACACGCGTCATCGTGGACGCACCCCATGTAAGTCAGCAACAGGACGAGGATGACGACGTCGCCTTGGAGCAACCTAGGTGGAAGGCAAGGGCGGGCAGAAAGCTGTTTCTGCTTGAGTTTGAGGAGGTCAACAGCCTGGGGTTGCCTCTGTTAGTTGGGCTGGCATGGCTCATCAAACAAATCTGGACGCCTCCTGTGTCGGGGCATGCGGTTGCGGATCACGTGGTGATCTTCAACCTACGCAAACCAGGCAACCCAGGTGTCTTTCCCACATTTGGGGATGCAATTGCGTACCTGACCTGCCAGCACGGGGACGTGAAGGACATCACCTTCGTGTTCCGTGAGGATGAAGATGTTCGAGCAGCGGTCGACTTTCAAGTCGTACGGGGTCCAAGTCCGGATGACCCGGAATATCTTTCATTCGAGGAGATGTCGCAGGAAGAGGGTACAAACGCCAAACAGAACGTCAAGAACGCTCGAACGGAGTTGGTGCCGCGTTTGGTGAACGGCAAACAGCCCACCAAACGCAATTGGGGAGTTTGGGAGTTTCGGGAGTTGGGGAGTTTTACAATGGGAGGCCCTAAAAAAATCGAAAATTTGACCGAATCTAGGGTTTAAGATTTTCCCGAGTGGAATGTAATTTTATTTAATTTTCCGGTTGATTTAGGGTTTAAGAAATATTCCTAATTTTCACGAAAGAAATCATCTTTTTCAGCCTGAATTAAGGAAGGTTTATGGGGTTTTTTGTGTTAAGAAAACATAAATTTTCCATTGAACTTGTATAATATTTCACGCATTTTTAAGCTTCAAATTTTTTTTCGAAACTCGGTAGCAAAATGAAACTTTTTACGTCTGATTTTTATGAAAAATGTTTTTGGGGGTTCATCGATGAACCCCTTTTATTTTTTCTAGTTTTATATGAATTTCAGGCCTTTTTGGGTGTTGGGGAGTTTTACAAGGGGAGGCCCTGAAGAAATCGAAAATTTGACCGAATCTAGGGTTTAAGATTTTCCCGAGTTGAATATAATTTTATTTAATTTTCCGGTTGTTTTAGGGTTTAAGAAATATTCCTGATTTTAACTAAAAAAAATCATCTTTGTCAGCCTGAATTAAGGAAGGTTTATGGGGTTTTTTGTGTTAAGAAAACATAATTTTTCCATTGAATTTGTACAATATTTCACGCATTTTTAAGCTTCAAATTGTTTTTCGAAACTCGGTAGCAAAATGATACTTTTTACGTCTGATTTTTATGAAATATGTTTTAGGGGGTTCATCGATGAACCCCTTTTATTTTTTTCTAGTTTTATATGAATTTCAGGCCTTTTTGGGGGTTTTTCTAAATTTTTTGAATTTTCTTAAAAAAACCCCGATTTTTTTGCAATTTCAGGAATATTTTTTGTTCACTTCGTCCCTATTTTTTTTGGGGGTTTGCCCCGTTTTTTTATATCTTATTCCAGGCATAAAACAACCTACAACCGCTAGCTCACCAACTCGAGTTTACGGCGCGCGCCAGGACTTCTCTTAAATAAAGCACAAACGCGGACTAAAAACATTAAACGCGCAAACCCTTAAAAACCTACACCGAACAATTAAAAGTCTCACGACAACATGCCTTCCGTTTACAAGTTTGTTGACTACTTTGTTGCCGGACCTCATGACCGTGAGATGATTGCAACCCACCACATTCAACACTTGCGCTGCAATGACTGTCAGCTTGAGCAGTGGCGCCTTTCGACACATTACAACGTGCGCAACATGGAACGTGGAAGAAGAGACCATGGGTTCGCCAGTTGGCGCTTCGTTCGTCGCACCCGGTCTCTTTTAGTTTTTGAATTGATGGCGCGCGATGGAGAATACCCCGACCGTGCTGGTAACGAGTGGATTACCCCGCGGACCATGATTGTGCCTGCTGACATTCCTGGCGGGACTCCAGGCTCTCATTGGACGCTTTTTTATATGCTCGAGTGTCCCCGCCGCTGGACTCAGCCGACCTGTAACTGTTGTAGGCCGTTCGGTAACTCCGAACGTTTTGAGCAACTCGCTACCGCATGCAGTTGTGAGACGTCCGGTCTAATTTAGTTTTTAAATTGGTGGAGCGCGATGAAGACTACCCGGACCGTGCTGGTGACCTTTATAGTTTGTAGATAAACTTTACATTCAACCACTAGTCTTTCGTATATTACAAGTTGTCGTTATTGAGAACTGGTATACTTGATGTGCTTATTTTCTTGCCGTAGAAAAGTGTGTAAGTGTTTATTCTTGCCGTGTTCATGACGAGTGTGTGGACATCTCGAATCTTGTCATTAAACAAACCTTTATAACACCCTGATTCAACTTACACCCTAAATGTGCTAAAGGAAATATTTCCGTCATCGTTTATAAATAAACTTTTCGCTCTTAACATCACATGAAATATACAGCTTCAAATCAATATTCAAAACAAAGTTACCGGCGCGCATGTTTTGCCTCCAGAGTTTAACACGACTTCACCTTTTCTAGTGCCCTTCGCCCCATCGCCTACTCGTCTTCGTGCATTGACCAACTACGTTCTCCATTGGTTTTTCACGTGCTTTCGCGGACCACTACTAACCACAAGTCCGGGTGGCCGGCCCCCCAGTTAGGTTCAAAACATACTTCTTTCCCCGCCAAGATCCCTAACTAACTTTCACTAACTTTCGATGTTCTACTTCACGTTTGTCACTTTCATCTTCTGGTACGGCTCACTCAATCCAAGAGACCCCACATGGCGCTTCGCGCAGCAGAACACCGCGTGAGATAAATAGTGCACCGCGCTCATGAAGTTTGCACGCTTCCTCTCCACGCCGATGAAGGCGCGTCCCATGCGAAGCGCTCCAATCCCAGTGGTTCCTGCGGAACACTTAACATCATTCAATACCCCGGCGTGTCCCTCGCGGCAAAACCAATGCATCCACAATGACACGCACCACTTCCCATGAACGGGTCCAGCACCACCATGTCGATGTCGGTTGTGTACCGCTCCACCAACAGCTCCATGAGCTCCACCTTTTTCTGTCCCACCACCAAGGTCTTGCCATGCTCTTCGCAGGGCTTACCGCCCTTCAAGCATCCCACTACGGCGCAATCGTGCTTGAAGGTATCCTGCACTTGAACGGCTTGGAAAGGTCGTGCCTGATGTTCTACCTCGGTCTCAACGATGTCCATCCTCTGCTCCTCATCCAATTCCTTCCAGCTTGGTTCCCAGCTCTCAGCCAGGTGCTTTTCCAAGGCCTTCTCAAAAGCCTTCACCTCTTGGTAACTTAGGGCACGCAAAATGTTTCCAGTCCAACAATTCAGCGGGTAATAATCAAAGTCAAGGTCCTTACATTGCTGCCCCCTGGTTTGGATGCTGGTCTTGAAGTCCAACTTCGGAGCCTCCAGCTTCCGTGCAAAAGTCGTGTACTGGTGTCCCACGGACTTTGGCGTGTTCGTGAAAGTCGCGTTGTTGCGGTTCCCCTCCGTCACGATGTACCCCGGCATTGTCTTGTACACCTGTGATCCTTCCCCCCTTTTCCCTCCCTTTAAGAAACGTAACAAAAAAACAAAAATAAAAGGGTGCCTTCAAAGCAACAAGTGTTACATCGATCCTACCGGGTGCTTCAACGCCTTCCAGCCCGCCTCCAAAGCTCGAAGGGCTTCACTGTCGCCTAAGGCACACACAATGGTGTCTTCGTCGTTTTTCCCCAGATCGGCGTATTTATGATCCTCAGACATGCCATCGTTGTTCGCGCACAGCTCGTCCAACTTGACTGCGAACGCATCCCAATCCACCTTCGTGTTGTACCCGGTCTTGCTCTCATGGCCCCACGGAACATCCGTGATGACCGCCGCCACACAAAACTTATCTTCCGCCGCGTTGTGCGTGATGACGTCCATGGCCCCGAGAGCTTCGCCGAAGTACAGCTGCAACAGCGGGATGCCTTGGGAGTTCATGGCAACCGATGTCAACACCAACAACTTCTCAGACTCGGCGTGTCCGTGTTGATGGATTAACTCCAAGATGTACTCCACCTTCTCATCCTTCACCTTCGTGCCCCGCGTCGCCTTCATGTTCTTCACCGCTATTACCTTCGGCACCTCCACGGACACAATATTGTGCACATGATGCCGTACACCAGGCTTCAACGCCTCCTCATTCATCTTCAAGAACTGCCCAATCTCAATGCTCTCCTTCACCGGTCCCTTCTGCCGCGTTCCATTTCGGAGCGTTCCGCCTGCCATCTTCCATTGTCGCAACCCTTCGTAGTCCGGGTTCCCTCGCGACACCCCAACCCAAGGCTTCATCCATTCCGCGCAGGGGGCCGGGCCGTCCTCCATGTCCTGCTCATCCTCCTGTTTCTCCTTGTCGCAAAGCCAAGCCGCGTAAGCGGCATCCTCCTCCTCAAAGGCCTGCAACTTTTGACGTAGCTTCCCCATCTTCGCCCTCTTCTTAGTTAGATCCTGTTTCTGCTGCTTTGATTTTGGGACATGTTCCCCCGCGTCCTCCGCCGCAAACCAATCCGCCACTTCCTGTCTCTTCCGCTTCCGATCTTCACGTGTTTCACGAACCTCATCCGACTCCTTTTCAAAGTCAAACTTTGCATCCTCCTCCTCATCGCCCTCCTCTTCCTCTTCGTTCTCCCCCTCATCCTTCTCCTGACCATCTTCCTCACCATCCGGTTCCTCACCTTCTACCTCCTCATCCCCATCGCCTACCTCGTCATCATCCCCAGCCGACGCACCTTCCTGCGTCTCTTCCTTTTCCTCTTCAACATCCCCACCCGTCTCACCAGCTGCAACTTCCGCAAGGGTCTCGACGCCACTCTCCTGAGCCTCCACAGCAGTCTCCTCCCACTCAACCATCTCGTTGTGCTTCTTCAGCATGTCCTGCACGACTTTCGGCTCGACATCCCGGTTCAGGCGAGCCAAGTTACTGGTCTTGGAGCAAGTCTCGTTGGCGTCGAAGAAAGTACCATCGTACCTGTAAACAAAAGTTTAACACCCATCACCTTTCCGCATAAAAAAATAGTTCACGGCTTTAACCAAACCGTGGTAGATGGACTTACTTTCCGGCGCTCATGTCCTCCAAGAACTTGGACGCCTCTTCAGTTTTTTTCGCCTTCCCCTTAGAGCTTTGAAGCTCTAGCTGTGAGCGGACTTCTTGACGAAGCAGCACAAACGAACACAAGTCCGTGAAGGCGCGTGTGGTTCCGACGAAGCCCAAAGTCGCGCATTGCTTCTTCTTCTTCAAGTGGAGCTCGCCATTCTCGTCCTTCACGGCGAACTTGACGTTCTCGTTCACTTTCAGGAAAACCTGAGACATGTGTTTGTCTTCAGGCGTGATGGTTGCATGTAACACAATAAAATAAAGACCGGCTTCGACCGTACCTGATATCTTTGTGTCGGATTAAGACGCTGGAATTCCTTGTTGTCGAACAAGGAGTTGAAGCCGTAGGGGGAATCCTTCCCCAAAGCTTCGCAGTTCTCGCGAAGCAAGGCCTCCAGCCGCTCGTCGGGCCCGATCACCTTTTCGTGGATGTGGGCCATCCTCTTGAAGAACATCAACGAGTATAACGAAGGGTCGATGTGAGAGAACAAAACAACCAGCTTCTGTGGTTTGGCCACGGCCTTGTCAATGGAGGACATCAGCCATTTGAAGGAGGTGTAATCGTCGAAAAAAGTTTTTTTCTTGGACCCCTTCTCGTTCTGCACGATGCGTGAGAGGGCGAGGCATGTAACCTCCTCCTTCGTGATGTCCTCCGACACCACGATGACGTTGCATTCCAGAAACCTTTTGTCCCGGGCCTCCAGTTTTTTCCCGCCTACCACGGCGCCATCTTGGAAGGCACGAGTGAAAAACTCGTGCCTACCATGTCCATCAATGGCGATGTACCTCTTACTGAAAACAAAAACAAACACAGCACGCCATTTAAAACGACAAAGAACACGGTTAAAGGGTTAGAGAAACTATTTATAAAAAATATATAAAGTGTTTACTTCAGCTAAAGCTACCACTGACTGTCTAGCATCCACAAAGGACATTGCGTCCTACGTCTTTTTGCGTTGCGCTCAGCGTCTTTTTTATTCTTGAGTCTCCTCTTAGCTAATGCCACGTCTGAAACATTATACCAGCCAAAGGGAACATGGTTCTTCCTGCAAGAATCTTCCTCATCTTCTGAGGATGTAACATCTACAAGCAACACTCGATCTGACACCGCATGTTCTTCTTTCGAGCAAGAGTCCTGAAGGGAGTCAGTAGACCTGCAGATGAACAGCAAATAAACAACAAGAAAGTCACCATGCAAAACCAAGAAGAGTTCAAGCACTAACCTTTTTTTGCTGAATAAGAAAAGCGTTCATCGATGAACGCAAAAGCGTTCATCGATGAACGCTTTTTAAAAAACACTGCTAAAGAAACAAGTGTTTTGACCGGTTTAAAGAAAAGTGTTCATCGATGAACGCTTTCTTTATTTTGTTTCTGAAGCTTGAGTATTTTAAACTGTTTTTAAGAAAGCGTTCATCGATGAACGCTTTTCTTAGTTTTCCTTGTATTTATCCTGAGAAAAAAGCTGAATCACACAGAAATATCGCAGCTTTTGCAACTCCAAAGCGCAAAGTTTTAGGAAAAATACAAGGAAAACTAAGAAAAGCGCTCATCGATGAACGCTTTCTTAAAAACAGTTTAAAATACTCAAGCTTCAGAAACAAAATAAAGAAAGCGTTCATCGATGAACACTTTTCTTTAAACCGGTTAAAACACTTGTTTCTTTAGCAGTGTTTTTTAAAAAGCGTTCATCGATGAACGCTTTTTCACACTTGTCTCCTCTACCTTTTGTCAGCGCAGTTCTTGAAGAAGGTTTAGTGAAACTTACCCGTGGGCCTTAGGATCTCCTTTTTTGGCGCGGCGCCAGATCATGGTTTGGGAAAGGTCGATGCCGTTTTTCTCAACGGACTTCTCCACGTTGACACCGTTGTGATTGTGTCCTCTTGGGTTGTCAGCGAAAGAGCAGTCAGCGAGCTTCAGCACTTTCTGCTCAACGAAACGCTGTTCCATCACGTCCGCGTAAACCAACCTTTCCGTGTTGCCATCCCCGGACTTCTTGGTGTTTCCTTTTTTTGCTGGCATCTTTGCTTGCTTCTTTTGACTTTAAATCTTTGCGCTTTTTATTTGGCGGCTTGAGTTCTTTACTAGCTCTCAACTGTCTTCAGGTTTTCTTCGACTTCTCTTTCCGAAACACGTCGACTCCTTTGGTCAGTGTCGTTCTCGACTCGATATTTTTTCGCCTCGATATATTTTTTTTAATTTTCAAAGCGTTTCCTCGAGTCGAATATTTTGAAGGTTTCGCCTCGACTCGACACTCGACTCGATTTTTTCCTTCGCCTCTCTTTCCGAAACAGCTAGACTCGTTTGGTCGGTGTCGTTCTCGACTCGACTCGAAAATTTCCCAGCCGTCGCCTCGACTCGATTTTATTTCGGCGTCGCCTTTTATTTTGGCGACTAGAGTTTTTTAAGGCCTCCCCTCGACACTTTCTCTTCGGGAGTGCATTTATTTTACCGACTTCCTAGGGCTAATGCAATGTCCACTCAATTTGTTACTTTTCGCTGCCTTGAAACCGGGGATGTCGTTCGTGAAATTCCCATTGTTTGGCATCTTGGAGACCCTTTTGTGACTAGCGACACACTTTGCAATGTTTTTAGTCTTGACAAGAAAGAAGATCTTTCCGTCACCTCCGAGTACGATGACTCCGTTGCTTGCTCTTTGGACCTGTTTCCCGTTCACTCTGGCTTCTTGCACAATGTGTACGGTACTCCTACCGACGACAACATGCCAATCTTGGTAAGCGACAGCGAAAGCGATGACAGCGACGATGAAGAAGACATTGTTTACACCGGCGAGTGCAAGACTCCCCGGTTCTCACCAAACACGAAGCCCAAGCCCACGGAGTCCGTCGCTTCGACAAACCTTTCCAAGTCCGACTCGACTTCCAGTCACGCCTCTTCTTTTAAGTGGCCCGCAGATTGCAAACGTGTGAACAAGGTCCCCTTCGACGTCGATGGCAATGTCACTTTTGGTCACCACATGTCCTCACCTCTTCCTAAACCAACCGGGAAGGGCGGTCTACCGCTGAACAAACTTGACTTCCATGTCACGAACCGTTCTTGGTCCCACGCTTGCGCCACAACTTGGGCGGAGGTAACCCGACAAGATGCTGTCAAGGACTGCAACTCTCAGGTTCGACTTCAAAACTGCCTTGGAGAAAAACTTTGCAGGAATACGGAGTGCTCTTTCTTTAAAACCCATGACAAAGAGTTCGTTCAGACAAGTTCTCAACAACGTGGCAAACGCTCCGCTTTTGCTTTCCTCGGCGTTGAGGTATTTTAATCCCAAGGTTTTCCCGTACCCTTTCCCCACTTTTCCAGTAGGACCTTACGCTTTTCTTTTCTTCTTTCAGATTGAAGGCCCTCCATGCAAAAAGTGTCAAGAACCCATGGAAGTTATTACCTGTGGTGCCCGGGCTACTTTGGTCCGCATCGACCTTCCCGAAGCCGAAGGCCACCTACTGCTCTTTAAACACGAAGGCACCCATGCCTGCCAACCCATGGATAAAAAGGGGAAGGCCGTTGTTTCCAAAGAAACCCAAGACGCCATCAAAGAAGCCCTTCCCGTTTTCGGTGGTCGCTTCACTTCCGAGAAGCTGAAGAACTCCGCCACAACGGTTGCCTTCGAGAAGATGCTTTCCTCTCCGGACGGCTCTCCCATCGACGTGTACAAGGTATCGCCCTATTTTTGTGTTACCTTTCCGTTATACGTCGGGGACATGTTATTCTTAATGCATGGTTCCATTTTAGGTGGCCCGCGAAATGCAAGACGCTCGCGCCGTCCGCGACGTGATGAAAGAACACCGTGCGACTCAACGTGCCCCCGAGCGTGCTGCTGATGACGAGGTCAAGGAAATGAAACGGATCCTGGACTCAAAGGGATACCGTACTCTTCTTTTCGACACCGCCCCTCTGAACTGGTTCATGTGCCCCCTGGACTTGCCGTGGTCCCCCGCGAAGATCATGCTGTTGATGGACCGCATTCTCGGCAAGCCTCCGTTCATCGGTTGCTACGCATGTTCTGATGGTGGCCACAGCTGCATTAACGGTCGCGTTGTCGAGAAGGTTGCAACGGTCGTGCCCGGAATTGGGTTGATAAAACTAGCAACCTTCGTGCTGCCGGCGGGTGAACGCGGTGTGGATGAGGAGAAGATGTGGCAAGGCATCGACTACGCTTGCCGGACGGTGGCCATGGAGGACGCCGACTTCGCGAAATATCGAGACAAGGAGGTTTGGGTAAAGACCAACCCAAAAGGTGAGATCTGCTTTCGTCCCGTCGGTTTCGTCCGTGACGCGGGTGGCGGAGGCTGGATCGGCATCCGCTTGAACTACAACAAGTTCATGCGCCTGGAGGACCGAAAGAAGTACATGACGCGGGACGAGGCGGGCAACTCGTTGGAGAAAGGCTGTGACTTGCACCTCGTTGCGAACATGGGGATACACGCTCGGTGTTTGGACAAGAGTTTCGAGGAGACCCAGTTCCGGACACTGTTCACACGGTGGTACGAAGCACAAGCCCCCAGACGTGTGATGGACGCACGTGCGCGCCTCTTCGACTTCATCATGGAGCAAGAGAGCAAGAGCGTGCAATCCTCTTTGTCTTCGCTCGTTTTATTTTACGAAGGTGAAGGCGAACGCACCCTGCAGCTTTTCACACAAAGCAAAGGGGCTAACCCGGCGGAGCAACTCTTCTCCAAGGACGGCAAACTGATCGGCGTGAATCTGCCGGCCTCCGAGTTCTTGCACCTGGAGAACGTGACGTACATCACCCAATCCGCCTGGTTGGAGCACGTAGGAGAAGGTGGCCACAGCCAGCGGGACTCCCGCACGAACACCTTGTACGATGAGCGGCGAAGGGTGTACACCGCCATGCAACGCGCACGCCACACCGCGTACGACGTCCTTGAGGAGGTGCGTGAAATATATGTCACTCCTGGTCCAGTGACGACGGAGACACGCAGTCACCGACCAAACCAAGTCCGATCGATGGGGAAGAGGACTAAGACTAGGGTGACGATCGACGAGCCTGGAACGCCGACTCCGGCCATCAAGTTGGTGCGGGCATGCCTCGAGAACCCTTTGGAGTTCCAATGGCAGTTCGACCCAAACACCGAGGACCCGGCCGCCCGTTATGTTTGGCAGTCTTCCCAAGAGGTGGAGGAGGCTCTCGTGGTGCAATATTTGGAGACCGCGGTGCACTTTCATTCCGAACATCGCTACGTGGACACTCGCCGCGTGTCCGTCGGGTCTTTGGACGAGGTGCGGTACCAGACAAGCACCACGAAAGGCCACGCGCAAATGTTGGCTCGCATGTTCTTGCAGCCTGACAAGCGCTTGAAAGTGATACAGGTTGGCCAACCGACCGTCCGTTTAACCGCACGTGGAAGACACGACGGCTTCCTGGACCGCAGTTACACCTTGTCCTCTGGTCGAGGTGAACCCTCGCGGGTGATATTTGGTCATCTGGCCCGGGCGGCGCAACAACGCATCAGCTGCTCATGCTACTCATGGCGCCAAACGATGACTCGCGTGGGAAGGTCGACTTCGGTGAAGCTTTGCTTGTGCCTGTCCACCCTCCTATTCCGCGCGGGGTTCAAACCTGGACATGCATTTTACGTGCAATCGGGGTTTACCACGGAGGAGATCGACGACATCTTAACGGCGCTGGGATCCCGCCTCACCACCGGCGATCGTGTCGGGAGTGAGGAACTGGCCTACGGGCAATGGATGGTGGTGCCCGGTACCGGTAGGAAAGCAAGTTGCGCGGCCTCCGAGTCCCGCAAGGGTTGCGTGACAGCGAAGACCCACAAGCAATCCCAGCCCATCCTTTCAAAGGATGGCCCAAGGGTGGTGGTCATGGGTCGGCGCAAGGTGAATGGTCAGTGGGTAAAGCACAAGTTTCAATTCTGTCTTCTCCACCAGTGTTGCGCTACGGTATTGCCCAACTACTGTGATGTACCGCCTTCACCTACGGACCTGGTTGTGGCACATGGGTTGTCACTAACTAGGGAACAACGGCTTGGAGCTGGGGCCTTGACCTTTCAAGAGCAGTAACTCAGGTACGAAAGCGACATTGTTGTTTGCATTGGCACGGTTTGTTGGGCTTTGGACTAACGTAATTGTTTTTCCACAGGTACCACACGTTGGGAAATATGCGACTGAGTGTCCAGGGATAATGTGAAAGTTAGTTAGGGATCTTGGCGAGAAGTATGTTTTGAACCGAACTGGGGGGCCGGCCACCGGGACTTGTGGTTAGTAGTGGTCCGCGAAAGCACGTGAAAAACCAATGGAGAACGTAGTTGGTCAATGCACGAAGACGAGTAGGCGATGGGGCGAAGGGCACAAGAAAGGGTGAAGTCGTGTTAAACTCTGGAGGCAAAACATGCGCGCCGGTAACTTTGCTTTGAATATTGATTTGAAGCTTTATATTTTACGTGAACAAGCGTTCTAATCTAGTGAATAGTACAAGCGTCCAAATAAAACCTTCTAGCTAAGCTGCATATTCTAAAGCTGCGAAAACAAAACGGACACCTTCCGTCATCATCCCGCAGCAAGTCACTGCTCAGCTCGGTTAAGGCTTCGTACGTAAGAATGCCGTAGCCGCGGTGGTACGGTTGCCACTGCCCTGGTGGATATTCGTCGTAGTGCCAGCCGATCTCGTACCAGTAAACCAAGTGCCTCACACCTATTCTTTCGGTTGTTGTGCGGCCGTGGATGTACAGCGGCCACACTTGTAACCAGTTCCAGGTGTTAAACT
The DNA here is from genome assembly GCA_001247695.2 of Cymbomonas tetramitiformis. Taxonomy (NCBI): domain Eukaryota; kingdom Viridiplantae; phylum Chlorophyta; class Pyramimonadophyceae; order Pyramimonadales; family Pyramimonadaceae; genus Cymbomonas; species Cymbomonas tetramitiformis. The sequence continues at coordinate 13,252 of LGRX02005982.1, forward strand.
GTATTCTCGTGCTGTAAAACTCAACATAGTCCGCTTCCGCTTGTAAACGCGCACGCATCCAAAGCACATTAATCACCTCTGGGTACACCTCAACTACCGCTGGCTGTTCTTCGGACATTTCTTAGCGTAATTGCCACAAAGTACGTGTTTAAGTGTTTGCGTGTTTAATTTTTTCTGTCCGTGTTCTTCGGTATTTAAGAGAAGTCCGGGCGCGCGTCGTAACTGGAGTTGGTGACCTAGCGGTTGTCGGCTGTTTTATGCCTGAAATAAGGGGAAAAAACGGGGCAACCCCCATAAAATAGGAACAAAGCCAACCAAAGATATTCCTGAAAGTGTAGAAAAAATCTGGGTTTTTTCCAAAATTTTCAAATTTTAAAAAACCCCCAAAAAGGCCTGAAAATCATAGAAAACTGAAAAAAAATATATTGGTTCATCGATGAACCCCCCAAAAAATATTTCATGAAAGCAGACGTAAAAAGTATCATTTTGCTACCGATTTTCAAAAAAAATAAATTAGCTTAAAAATGCGTGAAATATTGTACAAGTTCAATTAAAAATTTATGTTTTCTTAACACAAAAAACCCCATAAATCTTCCTTAATTCAGGGTGAAAAAGATAATTTTTTTAGTGAAAATCAGGAATATTTCTTAAACCCTAAAACAACCGGGAAATTAAATAAAATTACATTCAACTTGGGAAAATCTTAAACCCTAGATTCGGTCAAATTTTCAATTTTTTCAGGGCCTCCCCTTGTAAAACTCCCCAAAACCCAAAAAGGCCTGAAATTCATATAAAACTAGAAGAAAAAAAAAGGGGTTCATCGATGAACCCCCAAAAACATATTTCATAAAAATCAGACGTATAAAGTATCATTTTGCTACCGAGTTTCGAAAAAATTTTGAAGCTTAAAAAGGCGTAAAATATTGTAGAACTTCAATTGAAAATTTATGTTTTCTTAACACAAAAACCCCATAAACCTTCCTTATTTCAGGCTGAAAAAGATGATTTTTTTAGTGAAAATCAGGAATATTTCTTAAACCCTAAAACAACCGGAAAATTAAATAAAATTACATTCCACTCGGGAAAATCTTAAACCCTAGATTCGGTCAAATTTTCAGTTTTTTCAGGGCCTCCCATTGTAAAACTCCCCAACTCCCAAAACTCCCAAACTCCCCAAATGTGTAGAATGCAAACAGCCGGTAAGCGACCGGCCTGCCTTTGAAAACCACATTGTTTGCTTTCATTTGGCCTGTAACTTATCTTTATTCCGAAATGGTGGCTTCTACAGGTGTACGTCTACCTCGAGGCCCAGTTCACCCGGGAGAAGAAACTTACGCATCGCATGCCCTTGGTACAGGGCATGCAAGTAGAAACAGTGATGGACTTGGGGAACGAGGCTGGTGTTGATCTAGACGGCGCCACAATCCGGTTTGTTGGCGCCAACTTGAGCCAAGGCAGCTCGGGTCAGTGGCATGCCACTTTGATGAGCGAGAAGCATTCCGGGAACACGGCCGAATACGTCATGTTTCAAACCCCTCTTCTTCAAAGCCGACATGTCACGCTCAAGCGGGAGGAGCACTTTTGCGATAGGTACCCGTTTCTTCAGCTGCAGAGCAACAAGGTCTACGCCCACGACATCCGCCTGCCCGAGTATGCAGACGGCGACCTCAGCACGTTACCCACCAAGCTGCCATTTTCCGATGGGGAAGTAGCGGAGGAGGCCCAGAGGTATCAAGGCTTTAAGCAGGTATTGGCTTTTGCCTGGGAAAAGATCGCGGCCGAGGAGCAGAGGCGCTCGGAGCAGCCAGGTGGGGCGAGAAAGGTTGGCGACACCAACTACTGGACTCTCGCCTCCTCCAACGTCACAGCGGGGCTCACCTTCCGTTTGGTGGGAAAGGTGACGGCATATGTCATGTCAAGTGGTAAGGGACCGATGCAAGGCATGATGAACCTAGCGGACAGTACTCCACACGACCACAAGCGGAAAGTACCCGTGCTGGTGCGCAACCATGCTGGTGAAGGTAGCAAGAACTCGAAGGGGAATCAGAAAGCAGTTTTAAAGGCCAAGGGGAAGGGTGCAAGCGGAGCTGTTGGCGAGGCCAAGGGGAAGGGTGCAAGCGGAGCTGTTGGCGATGATTTGGGCAGTGGCACAAGGAAACGAAAGCTGTCATCGCCACCAGAGCCAACAGCAGATACCAAAAGGAAACGGACTTCCTCTCGTCGGCCGCCGGTGACCTTACGGCAAAAACAGGACCTTACGGACAGCGAAAAGACCAACGAGCCTGAGTTGCACCATGAAGAAGTACTGCACGGTTCCTTTGGGGTGCAAAACGAAGAGCAGGAGCCTTCTCAGAGCATGGTTCAAGAAAGCCAGTCTGAGGAAGAGGATGAGCTCCCAAAGCGGCGAGACAGACCTCTTTCCAAAAAGGAGAAGGTCCAGGACATGGTACTTATGGCCCCCTTTTCCCTATTTTGTTTTGTTGATTAAGTTTTGACCAGACTGTTGACTGACAAACCTGCACATGCTCACAGGACGCCAAGATGAAGAAGTACATGGCGGACCTGTTCTTGAGGCTGACGTCCGAAAGCGTGCGGAACGCTAATGCCAGGAACACCGACTCCGACGCCGACAGACAAAACCTTGAAGAGCTGAAACGTGCTCGTGACCAGTCCGAGATTGAGGTTGCCAACCTTGCCAAGGAAAACGAGCGCCTTCAGAAGGCTCTGGAGGAGTCGAAGTTGGAGGGTAAGAAGGCCTTGGAGGAGCAGGGGAAGCAAGCAAGGCTTCGGGAGCAGGAATTGCGCAAAGACCAGGACGAGCGCAACCAGGAGGCCAAGGAGCTCCAAGCAGCGCTGTTGCAAAGGCAAGATGCCATTGAGAACAAGCACCTGCAGCATCAGGTGCAGCTGACGGACAAACACGTCGTTGCTCAGCAGCAACTCTCCGAGGCTTCCAACAAGACGATGGACACGTTCAAAAACGCCATCAGCGAACAGTCAAAGAAAGCCGTCCAGGATCTGAAGGAGCAGATGGCCATCGAACGGGAAAACCATAGGAACAGCGAGAAGTACACCCAGGAGATCGCCATGCAGCTCATCTCGGTAAGGTTTCCTTCTTCTTTAGAATATAAAGTTTTGTATTGTTTTATATATATATATATATATGTCCCTCGCAGTTCCGAAACCTGGCACACTACTGACCATCTCTAATGGGGCTTTCGCAGGCTTTGATGCCCGGAGGCCAAGCTGGCCCTCTCCGAGGTCTTCAGGGCTCATCGCAGCAGCCGATGCCCGTGGCGTTGGACGCCCAAGGTACACCAGGAGTGCCTGTGGGACAGCCAAGGCTGGTACCTGACAGGCAAAGAGCGGCCGGGGTAGAGGCACAGAAGCTCGTCATTGCTTTGAAGGAGCAGAGCACACCCGCCGCCCTCGAGGCAAGCATCAGGTCGGAGGAGCTTAAAGACCTTGCTTCCTTCCAGGGGGAGTCGGGCAGCACCGCCGACGCACTGTATGCACAGGCGGTGGTGCGGATGTACAGCGCTCTTATGGGGGAAGTACCAGCGCCCATCTCTTCTTAGGCTAGCCTGCACTCAAACCCTGAGTAATGCTCGTGCGTGTAAATAGTAATTGTGAATATGCTTCAATCCCACGTATTGTGGGTGGTGTTTTTTTGGTTCTTGACCATATTTGAAACTTGTGAACAGTAGGGATACTTTGCATTTTCATCATTCATCACACTTCAAGGCATGACTTGCACTCCCGCTTCAAACCCTAAGCCATTTCAGCTGAACTGGCTAAAAATGAGCCATCCCGCAGCTGTGGAGCACTGCCCTATGAAGTTTTTTTATGTCTTTTGTTTTGAACATTCTTAATTAAGATAAGTTTGAGCCTACAACACCGTTATCCCGTGTTATAGTCAATTTTCACTTATTTTCAGTGTGTCGCGGCTTCACGTGACACAAAAATACCCCAAAAAACATTCTAAGCTAGGAGTATGCATGGTCTTTTCATAAATTTTCAACTTACCTTGTTATTATATCATATTTTCAACTTCAAAATATGTGAGTATCGCAATAATCTTGTCTTTTAAACAAATTTCAGATATCCCAACTTTTCAGCCTTCGTGGAGTGTTTTTGGCTGTTTTTCGGCTGTAAAATCAAAATTTCTTAACAAAGTTCGTTTTTTTATCATGGATACCACATCTATATGGCCCCTGGAACCAAAATTCCGCAAAAAATACCCTGTCTCATTTGAGTCTCATTCGCCGGTTCCAGTCTCATTTCTGCGATTCCATCGTTTCTGGAACAAGTCACAACTGTCACCGTCGCTAGAGCTTTGTATGATTTTGAAAAAAAGCTTTACAGCCGCTGGACTTGTACAAGGAGCACTTATACTTGTGTGTAATATCGCCCGTTTTCTTAGCTATGCGAGGTTTGTCCGCCTTGGAGAAGCCATCAGAAACACACCGCCCTAATTCTTTCCATACAGCTGCGGAAAGATGAAGCACTGATGAGCAAGGCCACCCACTCTTTACGCTCGTGCGTCCGTGTCCGCTTGCGCGTAGAGAGTTTCCTAATTTATCCTCGGGATCAGAATCCTCATAAATGTCTCGTTCATCCTTCCCGGGGCTAGTGCACTGCAAATTTTCCTCCTCCTGGTCCATGGCACCTGTGAAGCGTTGGGGAGTGTGCTAGACAAACTAGTTGTATTTTCTTTTGGCGCTCGATTGAATTAAGCAAGGTTACATGTGACATATAATCTACTTCCCCAAAAACAGGACATAATTTCTATTCCCCATTTAGCACTTTTCTATTCCGGAATCATTATGCTACCCATCTCCTCAGTCACTGGAGCGGCGTGCTCGAGGTTCTGTCGTCTAAGGGCCCCGCATTGCCGGTAATATGGAAATGGGGTGTGGTAATACCGGGCAATTTACCGGTAATTGTAATGGTGGTAATTACCAAAGTATTACCGCCTGCACGAAATTGCCTAACTTTGGCTCTGGAGCTCGGAATTCGTTTTTTAAACTTGCTATGGGTTGGTAACGACCATTGCAATTGTATGGTAGCATCACATGGTGTCGACCAACACATACCTATATATAATCGACGAATGCTTTTTTGCAGAAGTGCAGACAGAGTCAAAATCACGGAAATCACCCAACATTCGGCCTGGAGCTCGGAATTCATTTTTTTTCACTTGCGATGGATTGGCAACGATCATTACAAGTGTATGGTAGCATCATAATTACTGTATGGTGTCGACCAACACATGCCTCTATATAATCGATTGAATTTGTTGAACATTTTTGTGAGCCTAAGCTTGTCCTCATCTGACACCTTCTCACAATCAAGGACTTTATTCAGGAGCTTGCCGGAGTTGATTTTCTGAAAAGCTACATTCATTTTCAAATTATCGTCATATTTGCACACTAGCGTGGTGCGCACGTTCTGATCACATGTTTTTTTCGGGTGCAGTGTCTTGTGATACTCGGGAATATCATGGAACAGGCTCAGCAGGAATTTGTGCTGAGCCCCGAAACCAGCCTGACCACGGTATATATGGGGCCCCAAGAGCCGAGAAGACGTCTTGGGGCACGCTGTGAACATTGCCATGCGAATCCTTCCGATTGTCAGTCTCTTCATCCATCTCGTTCGGAGAGAGAGAGACACTGGGCCCGCCTGGTCGGGCCATGATGTAGTTGGAGAGAGTTTGTAACGCTGCCAAGTCTTGATGTCAGGGTGAGTCGTCGGTGTTCTTGTGCGCCGCCGATTTTGATCTGGATGGTAAAATCGATGGTAATATGTGGGTAACATGGTAAATTACCTTGGTAATATCATATTACCATGGTAAATTACCTTAGTAATATCAGATTACCATAGTTGGCTACTATCCAAATTCATGGTCCTCCCACAAGGACCAACGCGCGATGACTATTATGAGTGCCACATGGATCTTTGGGGCGTATATGTGCTTTTGGCATCATATTTATGAGTCAATTGAATAATTTCCCCTACAGGATCGTCCACGCGTGTGCTAGAGGGGCGTGCTTAAAGGGTGCGCTTTTGATATGTTTTTTTTTTATCGAAATCGTTGAAAAAGAAATGGTCCTCCCAGAAGGACCACAGTCTTTAACCGTCCTAGCGGTTGCATGGTGCGCGGTGTTGGCCGCTCATGGTCGCACACCTCGAGTTTATGACCAAATATGAAAACTTAGTTGGATAGTCCACACTCTAGTCGCCATCTGAGCACTCGTTTACCGTGGCGGGTGATCACTCCCGAGTGAAATAAGGATTTTGTGATTTTTGCACTTCTAATTTTCACTTCGCGTCAAGCTAACGAGTGCACATCGCTCACAAACTTGCCCATATGGCTTATGTTAAGCTTTCAAAAAATCATTTTATGGATATACTTCAAAAGTTTAAGCACCATACGCTCCTACCACACTGTGAATGCACTCTAGCGGGCATCGTGGATAATGGGTCATGTTTGCACCGATTATCCCATTCCGGCTAAAAAACCGACAAAAAAGGTGTACGGTTGTTAATAAGCATTAGAGATGGCCAATATATGCACTCTAACATGACGTATGACCCAAATATGATGGGGACATGTGTATAAGATCTGTCAGGGTCATGACCGATGACATATGTGTCATACATGTCATACGTGTCATACCTGTCAGACATGTCATACCATGTCATGTCATGTCATGTCGGTCATGTCATATATTATTATGACAGTCGGTCGCGTCATATATTATTATGACAGTCGGTCGCGTCATATATTATTATGACAGTCGACAGTATGGTCGACCATGACTGTACATGTCGAGTCGCGTCATATATTATTATGACAGTCGTCAGTACGGTCGACGATGACTGTACATGTCGCCAGATGATAATGTCACATCATCAGGCATCCCTGTCATCGAGAGTTCGTACGTCGAACTCGAAGATGGCAAAGCAAAGATACATCTTGAATACAAACAAGAACCATCTTGGCTTTTAAGCATGTGCGGAACACGCATGCACAGTATGAACGAACTAGTCGTTATTACAATACTGGTCGTTCAACCTACGTCTCGGGTTCACAACCCAATGGCGGTACCATCTAAGATGATGGGAGACGTATGGTACAAAAAGTGAGGAAGCGTTGTGCTTCAGCAGATCTTCTTACGGAGACTGCACTCACAACCCGCTATTACGTACACTCGCATTGCTGTCCAACTTTGCAGTGTTTATTTGTATATTGATAATATATTCACGGCGCTTGTTTATCCCGCCGTATCAGATGGTATTCTAAAAGAAACTCGTCAAGGCACGATACTCGAGAACTCAAGTGGGTGCAGCGACAGACGTAGTATATTTTCATATTGTTCGCAGGTTTGCAGGTGGGCGCATAAGCGACAGCGCTCGCAGTGATATTGAATATCTGCAACTTGAATAATATACGCTTGCATATCGACAGCGCAGAGATTGCGCGAGGAGATTTTTCATCGCAAACATAATCGCAGCAAATAGCGTCAGCAGAGAAGTCGTCTTGATTTTATACGCGACAAGGTGTGCGCACAGCGTACGAACGCATGCAGTGATGTCAAAAATTGCAGGAATGTCACAGTATACGAGATGCAGATGCGCGCACATAAAATGATCGTCAGCACATATGATTTCATCAAGTGCGACTGGACGTACATAATTTCATATAACAGCGCGCTCGCATTCGTATGCGACGTACATCAGCAATTAGCAGTATGCGACGTACATCAGCGATTTTTGCAAATGATCCCTTCGCACTGTTTACAATAACCAGCGCGTACAATGATTTTTAGCCTGTCAGCACGATATGCATTTTCCATGATTTCATCAGATGCGATGAACGCTCGATTTTAGCGCGTACGATTCCTGATGTGTCTACATGCAGTGAGACATACATATGTGTACGCGCGTCAAAACCATCTGCATAATGATTGTATACTTGCAGGGATGCTATGGATACATGATCGTTATACTGCTGTGGATACATACTCAACGTGACAGATCATGAATAATCATCAGCGTTCATGCTTATCAGAAGCATAGTAATGTGTGTGCGGAGATTTCAATGGTTACAGCATGCACACACACATATGCACACATACTCACTTGCAGTTCACCAACATGCAGTACATAAAGAGTGCATTCAGCATTTACCACATGTACATTATATGCTGAGTGACTGCAATACTGTCAATTGTGCATGATTTATCAATGCAGCTTGACCACGATAACAGCTGTAGCATATATATATCAGTTTGATCACGTTAGCAACTGGTATACTAGCATCATGTTGTAATACATGAACATTGCATAAGCATATTGCAGTGCATGCTAAATTATATTAGAACCCATGATAGTATAAGGTGCCTGAAAGTAGTCTTAACACCATAATTAGCTTGTCATGTCCTGGTGGAGCCGAGATGCTCTTCAGATCACATGTACATTCTATGGTGGATTACTGGATGGAATGCTCACCTGAGCTTCATGTGAAATCTATCCAGCAACTCATTTTGTAATGAGATTATTATGGAATTACAATAATCCCTAAACTTGATATATATCATGTTAGATGTATTCAGTGCATGGTATGCTGACTATCTTACATGATGAATTGTCTAGGATATTGTAATATCCAGAACATATCCTACTGTAAAGTGTGTAAAAGTTAACACACACACACTGACAAAAGTGCTAATCAGTAAGCACTGCATGCATACACACACACACACTGCATTGTATGTATTAACATTCACTGATTCAAAGTGAATTGATTAATTTAAATATCTACTATGTGTATGATAATGTACATACCATTTTCCAAACACATGTGCGTGGAAAATGTCAGTGATTGCGATAGATAAGGGAGCAGGATAAAACAAGATGCTGTAGGGCTGGATGGAGTTATCTCCAGACCCGAAGGCGAGATACTGCACCCATTAAACAGCTGGTAACTGTTGGGTGCAGTCCACTCGTCATTCCACATATCATCGCTGGAGCAATATCAACAACTACGTTGCACATTGACAGTTGATTCAGATCTGATCAGTTCAAATGCATGCAACTCTCAGATCAGTATCTACATGACATCTGCTATAGTTGTTAAGGACAAAACACACATACAAATGTGTTGTGTTAAATTGCTGTGATTGTATCAAGCAATGTCCAGATATGTTCTAAATAAGAAATATCATTTTGATAAATCTTAGAGCACAGACCTATGCTCAGAACAGATCATAGTTTGACAAATATCACTAAAGTGGATGTTCCTAACTGGATGTTCCCACTTAAGTTGATAACTTATATATTACCAGAATGTACATTTACTGCTATGGGTTTAAATCAGTAAAACCCAGAAATGCTATCAACCATAGATGTTGATATACAGCACAATTCACTTATCTGCCATGAAATTTATCATGTGCCAAAGTGAAGTTTATTGCAGTGATTCTGTACTTTACATTCCACATATACACTGAGATATGTCACCGAGGCAATATATCAGATTGTGCCCGGAGGCACAGCGTGAGCCGATATGCCTATGCGTCCGTATGTGTGTCATCGGGGGTAATCTGGGATTGGCACGATGACAGTGAAATTGGGCTTGAAATCACGATGAGAATGAATACCAGATGTCCGGGGTATGACAGTATGACACTATGACAGTATGACACTATGACAGTATGACACTATAGTAGTATGACAGTACTGTGGGGGGTGTCATCGTGGAACTCAGTCAGACCCTCGAAGAATGGTCAGATTCGCATCGGGGTTGAAAAGACAATGAAATCGAATATCAGATATCAAGGTTATGACAGTATGACAGTATGACGCTATGACAGTATGACATTATGACAGTACAGTAGTATGACAGTACTGTGGGGCAGTCATCGTGTCAGTCTGTCGGCATAACATCTGAATCGAGAATGACGAATCGGAATTAGAAATGAGTTCGGATCGGGAATTGAACGTTGAGCCGAAGTGTGACATGGGCTGTCGAGTGGTTGACCCTGCAACCTGAGTGACGAGTGAATAAGTGGAGCACTTGAGAAGTGTTTAGCCTTCAGAACTCGGAACCGAATTATCGTTTGTACCTCAATCTGGCCCTGATCCAGTATATTATAAAAATCCGAATTGTGTACCTTTGCACGTTCAATCAAAAACATATCTCCGAGCATCTGTCGTAGTGCCCACGGGCACATTTGGTATCAGTGTGCTGCGAATTCGCCCCTGCGCAACTCGCCCACGGACCTATTGGAGCTTTCGTTGTAATACAGGGGGAGAGCTGTACTTCCGGCTATACGTGCGCAATTTTTGCCTCTGTAAGTACATTTTTTTTCGTATACAACGGCCGTATTCTCTGGGAAATATCTTCAAAACGTCATATTTTAGCTTCTTAACACTGGGGGCCCAAACTGGCTCAGAAACCCAAGCATTCGTTTTCCGATCTTAAACCCGAAGTCCGTCCCAGGCCACAAACGACCGTCAGGGAGCACCCTGAAGGGTTTCCCCGGTCTACAGTAGCCAAGAAAACCATATAGCTTACCTTTCAGAGCCCCAAAAAGGCGAAAAACCGCCCAAAACAGCCGTTTTTGACAGTTTCCAGCCTACCCCAAAACCTCTCCCAGTAGCCCCCACCACCGAAAAACCCTTCTTTAGACCCCATAGAACAGCCTAGAAACCCCTGATACCGTCCTCTCGGCCCTCAGCAGCGGGGAAAGCTCCCTCAAACAGCGCTTTCTACAGTTTCTGGACGTTTCTGGCAGTTCTTCAACACCTTCTGGTGTCCTCTGGCAGTGCTTTGACTGGAGCTTCTTGGGACCTACGGAGTACAGATACCGTCTGGGACCTTACTGGACCCCCATATTGGACCTGACACCTCCTTTTTCACTGCTGCTTGACTCTTGCCCGCGCGCCTAGGCACTCAAAAATCGTGTCGCGGAGCCCTGGCCAAATTTTGAGTTCGCTGGTGTATGGCAGTACCCCCTTCGCCAGAAGAATACAGAAGAGCGTGGTGGAAGCAAGGACCTATCAAGTGGGTATTCCCTCCGGACCCTACCTATCCACCAGCAGGCGCTTTCTGGCAGAGCGGCCCTTGGAGCGGCCCTCCTTCCCCCTCTTCCTCTGACGACGAAGAGGAGAACAGCGACTGAACGCCTGGGCAAAGTCACGCTGGCTATCCCACCAGTACATTACGACTACGTGTGGCATCACCAGGCAATACAAGTGATCGACGCCCCCCCTTGGGTCCTCCTTGGCGCTGATTGGGTCCCCCCATCTCCACCCGGAAGCCCCGCTCCTTCGCCTCCAGCGAGTGACATCGACGAGGACGAGACTGATTAAATAAAAAGGCGAGCACTCACTACTTTTGCTCACCTGTGGCTATTGCCACACCCAGTCTTTGAACTCAACCAGCTCAGCAGTCAGAATGTCACAGCAAACATCAGAAGCATTTCCCAGCATGGGTGTCAGTGCAGAGCCGCTACACCACCCACTGTTCTCCCCCATCACTTTCCCATCTCCCACCGCATACGCTTCCTCTCACCCCTTTCCACACCCAGGCACCACCATGCCCTACACAGCGGTGCCCCGCCCTTATACCATGCCGGATGGCACCCCCGCACAGGCTGTATGGAACGGCGTCAATTGGGTATTGCCCCAATCAGCGCCTCTCGCTGGGGGAGTGTCACCAGTGCCGTTCACACTGGGAACCCACCACCCCGTGGGCGCATACCCCACACCGTTCCAACAACAGCTGCAGCAGCAGCAGCAGTGGCTCGCGTACCAGCAGCAACAACAGCAGTGGCTTCAACAGCAGCCACTGGAACCGATGCAGCAGCAGTTACAGCAGCAGCAGTTCCAGCAACAGCAGTTACAGCAGCAACAGCAGCAGCAGCAGCAGCAACAGCAGCCGCAGCCGCCACAACAGCCGCAGCATCGACCACAGCAGCCCCACCAGCTGGCACCAGCCACCTCCGCGCTTCATGACTCAGGCGCGGACCCCTCATCGCTGCAGCACTTCATCAGCATCGGTGCCGCAGCCCTGCCGGACCCTCTGCAGGTACCCCTTGACAGCGGAGCTCAACAGAGCGTCTTGGGCGGAACCCAGCTTTTGGTGCGTCACCTCCCTGCGGTGGCAGCAACCTCAGAGACCCGCCGGCGTCGGCGTTCCCGAAGAGTATCCTCGGGCCCGGCGACCCATGGCAAGCATCTCCCAGGTCTAAGCCACGCACCTGATCACTCTGACCCCGATTCCGGCACGGACATCAGCCGCACCAGCACGGGGACCAGAGGCAGCCGAAGCACGCAGGCACGGGCTGAGCGCAGGCGGAGGGCCGCCCACAGGTCCGGTTCCGACTCGGACGCGAGCAGCAGAAGCGAGCACATTCGCAGAGAAGTCCTGGCGGCAGTACAGGCCCTGGACATCTCCGCGGTGCTTTCGAGGGGACTCGCCCTGCCTGGCGCGACGACATCTGTAGGAGCCTCCCCACCAGGCGACCCTCGGAGCAGCGTACAGGGGGGTCTGATGGCGGACCACCTACACGAGGCAGACGCCGCCGCCAGTGTAACCCCTCCAGTGCCTCAGACCGTCGCTGAGACCGCTCCCGTCGAACCTCCCACTCAGGGCCGGCCAAATCCCCACAACATGATGGTGGCCCGCCGGCGGCAGTCGATGGAGACGGTGGTGCACGGCGGTGGCAACCCTGACTCGGAGCCCAGAGACTCCAGTTCAAGCGACTCGCCACCACCAGGGCCCCCCAGTGATCCACCTCAAGATCCCCCTGACGACCCCGCACCAGAGCCCTCCTACCCTCAGTACCCAGAGGTCAGAGCTCTCTTCGTCACCCACGACGGTGGGTCATTGTGGGTGCACCAGTCAGCTGGGGTGCGAGGCGCGGCAACCGTCACCCTGCCATGGGATGAACGCCGCCGGGCTGGGGTGCAGGGCGACGCCATCTTGTTCAGGATCATGCACCTGCTGGGAGCGCCGCTGACCGCATATGCGCGCATGGGAGGCCGCCTACACCATGCACCCCTACCGCTTACCAACCCTCGTGTGGAGACCTGGGTTCTCATGGTCGACCGCGAGGTCATGGATATGGCAATGGGGGACCCAGCCGCAGCCAATGTGCGGTCTACGAGCATGGGGCAGCCAGTGTGGGAGTGGATCCCTGCCACTGCGCGGGAGTCGGAGATGCAGAACTTCGACCAGGACGGGCTCGCCGCGTGGTCGGAAGTCAGCAACTCCGATTGATACCGAAGCATGAGCGTGGTGGCCGCACAACCATCCACTCCCCTGCCCTTCCATACACCTCTTCCACTCCCCGCTC
>LGRX02005983.1:5000-17270 GCA_001247695.2 Cymbomonas tetramitiformis
GTATGACTTTGATGAATTGTCTCTTGTCATGAACCTGGAAGGAATGACGGGCAAATAGCTAGAGTGGCGGATTTACTCACTCGGCTTTGCTGTTTATGGAATTCGATGCCTGATGGCACAACTGGCAATCCTTTGCTCAGATGCTTTTCTTAAGACATTGGCAACAACTTGTGTGCCAGCTTCTCTAGATTTGGGGAGAAACCATGGATCAACAATTTATGAATCAAAACACATGTATCAAGGTTGATTCATCGAATCCTTGAACTCTTGAATTTCGACAATCAGCATCCCAGGCTGTTGACGTCAAAGTGATGGTCGTAAGCTTACAATATAGCTTATTCACATTTGAAAAACCATCGTTCTCCTATGTCAGTGCCCTTCATATAGTATGATAGAGCCAGAGAAATATGCATCTATGATTTCCTCATAATGAACTTCATGTGTTAGTAAGTCAAATAAGACTTCATTTGATGTTTCAATCGGCATGATGTACCGTGTCATCAACTTTATGGCTGCTATACACAGATGCTGGAACTTTTGATAAGATTTTTAATTTTCCAAGCAAAATCACAATGATGTAAATCAATTTGTGGCAGCTGTATGAAAAATGAATGAATCTATACTCTTCCTCCCCCTCGTAAAAAGAGATGTATCAAACCAATCAGATGGTGATGGAGGATGTTATTCAATCATTATGTTATGTGAAAAATGGTTTGACAGAGAATCAGACTGAGATTACTCATCGAATGCTTTAGAGGTAACAATGTCAATTTGAACATTGATTCTCTCTACGTCATATTGGCAATATGCCTGACGATTTTGAATGTGGCAAATGCCAGATGATGTCAAATGCAGCCGTTGGGTTGCAGCCCACATATATTGTCAGTTCAGGGTCACTATAGTGTACCCAACTTAGACAATGATTCTGGATAATGATTGTCATGATGAACAAAGAAATCAGTGATGGTACCGAAGTTAACTTTGGTATCGAAGCTAATGGAGAGTCAATCAAGAAGTGTCCGTAATGACAACAACTTACTACGAGTTGTATTTTCGTAGTTGATGGATGGCTGACATGTCATTTCATTATGAATAGAACATGGCATTGCCTAGTGATATGTGTATATTCTTCAGCACATGATCACTTATCTCAATGGTGCCCATTTATTTTTGGGCAAACACTATTCAGAGACTTGTTATGATAAAGAAGTATGAATGATGAATGTGTCATTTCAATCCGATAGAATTGTGACTTGTTTTATGACTATAAAATTTCTGTCACTTTTCAGAATGAGGATGAACTGCGCTTGGAAACCGTATACAGATTGCGGGTTTTCCAAGACTTCGTGGCCTAATGGATGAGGCAACAAATTTCTAAACATTCCCGAATGAGCTTTCAAAGAGTCTTTATTCCTCAATGAAGCATGCTTGTCTTATGTGCCAAAATGTTATGAAATTACAAATATGGTGTCAATATATATGTGGATGGTTTATACCATTGTATGTTATTCCACAAATAAATAGTGATGTCAGAATAAAACTTTGGACAATTGCAACTTAGTACAAACCCGAGTGCATTCAAGTCCATTTGTATGCTCAGAATCTGAATTTAATGCGCTTTCTATATGCACATGATAGAACATTTTTTCTATGCGATTCTGGATTCAGGAACTAAAGTCAATGTAAAAGTCTTTTCCTGTTTTAGACGATGAAACCCTTATTCCCTTAGGTGCAATACCTTATTGTAAGGAATAGTCATTTTCAATACAAGTTTCAATCGATTTTCTCAAATCTGTCACTTTTATGATGATCAGATTGGTCAACTTTACAGCATAACCACTTCCCCTCATGAATACCATCTGATACGGCTATGTAGACAAGCGCCGTGAATATATTATCAGTATACAAATAAACACTGCAAAGTTGGACAGCAATGCAAGTGTACGGATGAGCGGGTTTGTGAGTGCAGTCTCTGTAAGAAGATCTGCTGAAGCACAACGCTTCCTCACTTTTGTACCTTACGTCTCCCATCATCTTAGATGGTACCGCCATTGGGTTGTGAACCCGAGACGTAGGTTGAACGACCAGCATGGTAATAACGACTAGTTCGTTCATGCTGCGCATGCGAGTTCCGCGCATGCTGAAAGCCAAGATGGTTCTTGTTTGTATTCAAGATGTATCTTTGCTTTGCCATCTTCGAGTTCGACATACGAACTCTCGATGACAGGGTGTCAGGGTTATGACCGATGACATATGTGTCATACATGTCATACGTGTCATACATGTCATACATGTCATACCATGTCATGTCATGTCATGTCATATATTATTATGACAGTCGACAGTATGGTCGATCATGACTGTACAGGTCGAGTCGCGTCATACATTTATGACAGTCGTCGGTACGGTCGACGATGACTGTACATGTCGCCAGATGATTATGTCATATCATCAGGCATCCCTGTCATCGAGAGTTCGTATGTCGAACTCTAAGATGGCAAAGCAAAGATACATCTTGGAAACAAACCAAGAACCATCTTTAGCTTTCAGCATGCGCGGAACTCGCATGTGCAGCATGAACGAACTAGTCGTTATTACCATGCTGGTCGTTCAACCTACGTCTCGGGTTCACAACCCAATGGCGGTACCATCTAAGATGATGGGTGACGTAGGTATAAAAGTGAGGAAGCGTTGTGCTTCAGCAGATCTTCTACGGAGACTGCAACTCACAAACCCGCTCATTACTTACGCGTGTGTTACCGTCCCATAACACAGCGCTTTATATCAATATTGAGGGCTCGCTTATCTAGCCCTAACAGAATGGTATTCTCCGACTCGTCCAGGCGACGAACTGAGGACGCATAAAGTGTGAGTGCAGTAGTAGAGATATCGAATTTTGTGTGCGCAGGTTGCGGATCGCATATTTCAAACAGCGTTGCAGTCGCACATATATCAACATATCTCGCATAATATCGACCGCTGCGGAATAAACAGCGAAATCAGTGCGCGAGGAAACATCGTCGCAATCGCATTTGTTCACATACACGCCGTCAGAGATAACAGCGCGAGAAGGTGTGCATACAGCATGCCGATCGCACATATGCGCTGACATCATTCGTAAAATTATTCGAGATTCGACAAACTGACGCGCATATGCACAATTCGTCATCAGTGTATGTTTCGTATACAAAATGGCATTCGCATCACATGCGACAAATCATCAGCGGAATCAGTATCCGCGCGAAAATTAGCACTCGTATCATGTGCTAGACATACTGCGACGAGATGTGCTCTTAATCATCAGCGCGCACCATCGTGATTTTCATGATCGCAGCAAATCGCTTACTGTACACGATGATTATTTTGCAATTTTTTATGACGATGTCAGTATGCGAAGTGTCATCAACATACCGTCATTATCGATACTTGCAATAATCTCTGATTCATCATCTGCGCGCGTCACGGTGTCCTGACAGAATATATATATACTATCCGGGATTATCCTGAACGGACGCATGATGACAATATACTGCAGCATGCCATATAATACTCTAATGTTTGCTGAGATACTATACTCTATTCACTGTCAGATTATATCAACCTACAATCATGAGTGTGAACTGCATAAATGCTGTGTGAATAGCTTACACACACACACACGCTCAACATGACAGATCATTGAATACTCTGCAGCAACATCATAGTGTGTGCAAAAAGTCGAGTGTGTGGAGATAATAATACCTGCAGCAACACACACACACACACACACATACTTGCAGTATACACTATCATGAGTATATACTGAGTGCATGCAGCAGATGTGCATTTCACCACCTGTACATTATTATACTGAGCATCACTGTGATTGTGCATGCATTATTCATACCAGTTTGATCACGTTAACAACTGGGACACATGGCATCACATCACAATACATTATACAATGCACAAAGCATACTGCAGTGCATGTAAGCTATATTGGAACCCATGTAAGTGTAAGGTGCCTGAAGGTGATCTTAACACCATAATTAGCTCGACATGCTCTGACGAAGGATTTGGGATGAGCATGTTCGTTCTATGGTGGATCACTGAATGGAATGCTCACCGGAACTACATGTGAAATAAATCAAGCAACTCATTATTGTAAATGAGAGTATACAGGATTACAATAACCCCTAAGCTGATATATATATCATGCTAGATTTATTCAGTACATGGTATACAGATCATCCTGCATGATAAATCATCTTGGTGTATTGTAATACCAGAAGTCACCTACATACAAGTGTGTATAGTAAATAATTCACACACACACTTACAAGTACTAAATCAGCAAGTACCTACACAATGCACACACCACTGACATTACTATGTATAATGACATTCACTGACTCGGTAAGTGAAATGATCAACTATAATGTCAACTATGTGCATGATAATATAGATACCATCCGACAAACACATGTGCGTGTTGGATGTCAGTGATGGCGATAGCTAAGGTAAACAGGATAAAACTACATGCTGAAGGGTTGGATGGAGAATATCTCCAGACCCGAAGGCATTATACAATGCTCAAATAAGCAGCTGGTCACTGCTGAGCATTGTCCATTCGTCTCACATATCAGCTGGAGCAACTACAACAAGTACATTGCATTATGATAGTTGATTCAGAATTGATCAGCTCAATTTGCATGTAATCACAGATCAGTTTTCACATGACTTCTGACAATAGTGTAAAGGACAGTCACACACACATAAATGTGCTGTGTGAAGTTGCTGTATTTGTATCCAGCAAAGTCCAGATTTGTTCCAAATGAGATATATCACTTTGATAAATCTTAAGAGCACAGACCTATGCTCAAACAAATCATAGGTTGAGAAATATCACTAAAGTGGGTGTTTCCACTTAAGTTGATTAATATATCGATATACATAAACCAGAAAAGTACATTTGCTGTGCATGGGTTTAAATCAGTAAAACCCAGAATGCTGTCAACTATAAATGTTGATATACAGCACAACTCACTTATTTGCTATGAAAAAATGTCATATGCAAAAGTGAAGTTCCTTGTAATGATTCTGTACTTACATTTCACATTTACACTGAAATATGTCACCACAACAATATTTCAGACAGCTGAAAAAAACTATAAAATGGGTGAAAAAGCTCCACGTTTAATTTCAAAATGAAAAATGTGTGCCCATTTTATGTAAGATTATGATTTTATACCTATTAAGGTATCAGAAAATCATAATGACACATGTCATATCAGTGTGACACCCTAAAATATTAGGTGTTGAATATATATGGGTAACGCTATTGCTATGGCAATAAATCGCTCAAAATGCTGTACGTAAAACACATTTTGAAAATTTCGGATTGATTTTTTTTGATAAAATGAATGTTTATATATCAAATATCAATCCCTGATTTATGCAGCATGTGTAACGCCCTGTAACAACCCTAAAATTAAATGTGTGTAACAGGGGTGTAACGTACCTCCTAAAAAACACTTTACGTTTATGTGGATATTAAATGCAGTTTTGCTTAAAAATCTTTGCAAAAACGTTATACTGCTTATTTTTTACCTGTATTAGGGTTACTGATATCAAGTAACACCCTAAACACTGTATTGAGTAACAGGGCCACTGTAACTATATATGCCCAAAAATACCAGTTTTATTTCGAAAAACTTCGTTTTTTGGCATTATTATATCATGCTAAATCATCATAGACATGATAATACTATGGGCAACAACCCTAAAACTGTAGGGCAACAACCCAAAAACTGCAGGGCTACAACCCAAGGATTGTAGGGCTGCAACCCTAAAACTGTAACAGCTGATTCCTATAAGGAATGCATGCTGAATGAGGTATTGGCAATTGACAACTGCCACAGTATCACACACTTCCTTGAGGGGGGAAGAAGGTGGATATATGTACATGCATAACCTCATCATAATATACAGATATACCATATATAACATAGGTATATATATATATCTTCACACACTCAGTTAGTTGAAGAGATTTTGGTGTTGTGTTTTGTCTTTATTAGATGGCAGAAGCAGAAGATCCAGATATTCCACCCATCAATGCAGATCCGTCTACATGGTTCTTTGACATCTTAGGCTCATATGATGCATACAGTCGTTTCAAGATCCCGAAATGGCACGCTGGTTATGATAATACCCAGACCAGATACGACAAGATAGGGTTCTTCGACAATATCAGCCGAATGAAGCCTGATATGAGCAGATATCGAGATCCTGAAAACGAGCCTCAGGAACCAGATGAAGAATATACTGCAGACAATCCTCCAATGATTTTCACAGATCCAGATACAGCACCAGCACCAGTTCCATCCAGTTTGGTTCCCAAAGTGAAAATGGCACCACCAAATCGGTACAAATCAGGAATGGATGCAGAGGTTTGGTTGGAAACCGTGGATAGATACTTCCAATTCACGTATCCAGGAGTTCCAGATAAAGACTTGATCACAGTTTTCCTGACCCTCATACAGAATAATGATCGACACTATTTCCAGGTCGTGGCAAATCAACCAGATGCCACATTTGCAGGAATCAGAGAGATTTTCCTCAGACAGTTTGGTAACCCCCATAAAAGATCAGTGGCTAAAAAACACCTAATGTCACTGAAACAGGAAAACCAGACTTTTTCAGATTATCTACGCACATTCACTTCACTGGCTGCACTGGCAGCAGTTGAACTGGAAGATGTGTTGATAAAGGACAGATTCGTCAACGGCGTAGATCCGGAACTTCGCAGACAGTTTCATTTACGATTCCTGACAGAGACAGAAAGGAATAATATGTCGTGGTCACTAACCACACAGATATTGCTCGACTTGAACTATGTCGTTCATTCGAAGCAATCAGAGACTCTTCATTATCGAGGGCAGAAGGAACAGTCATCTGGAGGGCCAGCCAAAAAGGATAAGGACAGAGGACGTGGCAATAAGCCATACGACAGATCCAAAAATCAGAATTGGAAACAGAATGACAGTCGGAAGTCCAATCAGAATAGGAATAAAGGAAAAAGTGGCAAAGGCAAGGGAAAAGGAAAAGGAAAAGGACAATCACAGAAACAGAATCAGAATAAGACTTGCCATCGTTGTGATCGACCAGGTCACATCGAGAAGGATTGTTGGGCCACCACTACCAATGATGGAAAGCAGATCAAAGGCAAGCCACCAGCACAGAATCCCTTTCAGAATCAGAGACAGCCACAGAAGAATCAGGGTGCTAAAGATGGGTCTAACAAACTCATTAACACAATCAACACCCTGGTCAAGGAACTAAAAAATCAGCATAGTATCAATGCAGCAGATGCAACTTCAGATCCAGCAGCTCCAGTTCCAGCAGCTCCAGCTCAGGGAAACTCTCCGGGTACTGCACAAGTACCGGTAATGAGAGCACCCCGAGGGTAGATCAGCCAGAAAATGCCACCGAAGCAAGTGGCCAGATAGAGAGTATTTCAGAGGAAGTCCTATCCAGACTGACACTACAGTTTCAGCAGATGGATAATCCCACAGAAAACATCGCACAGATGCAATCTCAGACAGCACAGCTGAAATCGCAGAAAAAGCTGTTGCTGTATAAGGGGAAAGTCCATGGACAGAATACTCACATTTTGGTTGATCCAGGAGCCACATCATCTTTTATCGACAGACAATTTGCTTCTCAGCTGGGTATATCACCATCAGATTCATCATCATTCTCAGTGGGGTTGGGTGGAGGAAGCCAATTACCCTGTACATCCTATCTTCCCAATGCTACATTCACGCTGGGCAAGTATAAGGATTCAGTAGATCTCTACATCATTGACATGAAACCATTCACTGTCATTCTGGGTCAAGATTGGTTGGAGAGGAGGAATCCACATATTGACTTTCAGACCAAAAATCTGACGATCACTAGGAAGCATTCATCAGGCTCCAGTATTCGCACAGTATTGTCCAGAGTTGAGCAGACTCCAGACTCAGATGGCCTTCCTGAAATGGAATTGTTCAGTGCCACCACTATGAGGAAACATCTCCGTCGCATTCGATCCAGTGGTTCGGCTGAAGAAGCCGTAGCATATCTCTTTTTCCTCTCCGAGGTCGATGGTGAATTGGTCTTTGCAGCATCAGACTCAGACACCACAATGGAAGACCCCGAGGTCACAGCAGCACGTGATCAAGTGAAAGAAGACTTTTCAGACGTTTTCCAAGAGGATCTTCCGGCTGGTCATAGGCCAGAGCGGTTTGAAGGTGGATATCATAGAATCGACATCGAACCTGGACATAAGCCTCCTTCACAGCCAGTACGCACCATTCCAGCACCCATGATGGAGGAACTCAAACGGCAAATCATCAAATATGTCGAGTTAGGTATCCTTCGTCCATCATCATCGCCATATGGATGCCCAATCATTTTCGCTCCTAAGCCAGGGGGAAAGTGGAGGATGTGTTGTGATTATCGTGCCCTGAATAACATCACCATCAAGGACACGTATCCACTACCACCACATGACACCCTACTAGAGCAGCTGAAGGGATCAAGATGGTTCAGTAGATTTGATTTCAACCAGTTCTTTCACCAAATCCCCATTCATCCGGATGATATACATAAAACTGCTATTCGCACCAGATACGGTTCTTGTGAATGGACAGTTATGCCTTTCGGATTGACCAATGCTCCTGCAACAGCACTTCGTGTAGGAAATCGGGCATTTTTCGACTTCATCGACCAGTTCCTTGTCATATTCATGGACGACACTATCGTATACAGTCCAGATTTTGACAGTCATGTGAAGCATGTTCGACAGTTCCTCCAGCGTTGCAGAGATCACCAGTTTTTCATCAGGCCTTCCAAGGTGGAGTTGTTCGTCAAATCTATAGATTTTATCGGACATCACATATCTGAAGCAGGCCTATCCATCATCGAAGATAGGATCAGAGCAGTCATGGCAATTCAGCCTCCAGTGTCTTATGGTCCTACCGTTGGAAAGCAGCCTCTACGCCGTATGGCTAAAGATGGCAAGTCATCCCTTCGGTCATTCTTGGGCATGGTTGGTCAATTTAGGAGATTCATACCAAAGTTCTCCAAAGTTGCCGGACCTCTCAATCGTCTCCTTAAAGATAATGTAGAGTTTGTCTGGGAAACTGAGCAGCAGCAGGCATTTGATAACCTCAAAAGTGCCATCTGTAACGCTCCAGTATTACAGCTTCCAGATCAGAAACTGCCATCTATTTTGGAGGTCGATGGATCAGGCACACACGTTGGCCAAGTATTACTCCAGGATCAAGGAAAAGGTATGAAGCCATGCGGCTATCACAGCGTCACTCTATCCGATACACAGAGACGTTGGCCTATTCCTGAGATCGAGCTATTTGCCATTGTGGAAGGCTTCCGATTCTTTCGCCACATCTTGTTGGGAGCTCCTGAGACTATTGTACGCTCAGATCATCAGCCACTGGTTTATTTCGAGACCAAATCCACACTGAGCCCCAAACAGGCACGGTGGTTGGATGAGCTCTCTGAGTACAACTTCCGTATAGAGCACATTGCTGGCGAGAAGAATAAGGTTGCAGACGCACTCACGCGTATCTCTACACTTTTTGAACTTACTGATTGTCTTCAACACATGGACATCAGTGAAGTCATTCCATCCGCAGATCCTACATTCATTGCTCTTTTATCTTCTTCATCAGCTCATCAGCTACACGACATCATTATATCCGAATATGATCGTGACACATTTGCACAGACTATTTTGGCTAAGCTGCCATCATCGACTTCATCACAGTCAGTCAGCAGCTACAGCTTCGAGCTCATTCAGGGGTTGATCTATCGTAAGACCATATATGGCAGACAGCTGTACATTCCACCAACAGCTAAAATCCCCACAGATGACGGTGAGATCACACAGCTTCGCCACATTCTCCTTCATGAGTGCCACTCAGCCACTATTTCTGGTCATGTAGGCAAAAATCGCATGCTTCATCTTCTGCGTAGCCGGTATTATTGGCCAGGAATGACAACGGCAGCCATCAAGTACATTCAGGAGTGCCCCGTTTGTCAGCGCCAGAAAACGAGGCGACACAAGCCTTATGGTCAGCCACACATACGATATTCCGTGCCTAAGACAAAATGGCTTGATGTATCTCTTGATTGGATCACTGATCTGCCTATCACCACTAATGGGCACGACAGTATATTTGTTGTAATGTGCCAATTCTCTCATCGTTGTCATCTCATTCCCTTCAGCATGACCTGGACAGCTCAGCATACTGCTTCCATATATATGCAGCATATCTTCAAGCTCCATGGTCTTCCGAGGAACATCATCTCAGATCGAGACACCAGATTCACCTCTACATTCTGGCAAACACTGTGGAAATCTACTGGTACGAGATTGTCCATGACATCGTCACACCATCCACAGTCGAATGCTGCCAATGAGAGAAGCCATGCCTTCATTGAGGATATCCTCAGGTAAATTCCAGATTGTTGATTCATGATTTGATTTCACCATCCTCTGGTTTACAAACTAATTAGTAGCATTTTCATTTTCAGGTGTTGTTGCAATGATACTTCAGCCAATTCGTGGGAGGACAAGTTGCCTCTGGTGGAGTTTGCAATTAACAATACCGTTTCTGCATCAACTGGTTATTCACCATTTTATCTCGACTCGATGGCGCAACCACTCTCGCCTCATGATATGGTTATTACTATTCCGCCAGAAGCTCCTGTTCCAATACAAGAAGCTATTCGAGATCATTTTGACCAGTACTCGGCTGTTCATGCCAACGCGGTAGACAACATTTTCCGAGCAGCAGAAATTAGCCAAGCCAGATTCAATAAGACTCACATGCCTAAGCAGTTCGCAGTCGGGCAGAAAGTTCTTTTACGGACTGAGTTTATTCAATGGACTGGTTTGACAGAGGCAGGCGGACACTTTAAGCAGCCATATATTGGGCCGTTCACTATTTCCAAAGTGCTTAGCCATGGACGTGCATACGAGTTAGATTTCGGAAATCTTGATATCCGTATTCATCCGGTACAGCCTGTTTCCAGATTAGAGCTGTACAACGACTCGATTCAAGCACCTTTGCCTCTGCCACAGATGATCACCGAAGAAGGGCAACCACTATTTGAGATATCACATATACTCTCGGATAAGTTCACTAGAGGTGTCAAATACTATTTAGTATGATATGCAGGCTACGGTCCTGAGCATGACACCTGGGTCAAAGCCACAGAGCTGACCAATGCAGCAGACATTATAGCTGCCTATGAAGGCTAAACATTATATTAAGCCTTATGCCCTTACTTCTTGTAATATATACTAATACATGTCGATCATCTATACAACCTTGCTCTTAATGTTTATCAGTATGTTGCATTGAAGCGGGAATTGATCCTTCCTTGCTAAAGGTGTAGTGAGCCTTGTTCAAAATCATACCCTTGCACAGATACGCACATATGCGAGATATCATATCTGTGGATAAATAAAAACTGCTAAATGCTACCTTTGCCAAGACCGTGGTTTGTCATCGGATTCTTGGCCAGTCATCCGAAGCTACCGGAGATAATGACTGAGGTAGAAGGAGTTGTGATCCTAAGTTGTGCTTGACAAACATGACTAAATAAATTTCACATTAGTACGTGGCGAATTCATTCTCACTCATCGCGATAGATGTTCGTCAAAGCGTGCGTACTGGACAAAATATTGAGGAGTTGAGCAGACCGGTTAAGGATTATAAGTCCAATTCCGTTAAGCAGGGCCGCTCCGTTTGCATTAAAACAAGCCCCTTTGTTCGTTTATTATCAAATCGGGCTCCCCATCACCGCCTAGGATCCTCCAAAGTAGCTTAAGGAGGGGAGGAAGAGTTGGGTGCACTATATCAGGCCGAGAATCGTTCGAATATAATTCGGTATAATCGTGGGATCATCGATCGCGCAAAGGCGACGACGGCTAGCGCAAATAATCCGTAACGTAGACTTCGGATGCTTTGAATCGTCTAGCACATACATGATAACGTGTGGATCAATCAGTAATCCAGCGTAGGATTGTATCGCGAAAACGCTCTTCATTGAACCTTGGAACGTCACTCAACGATACGATTTCCGGAAAGGTGGGCTGCATCCTAAGGACTGTATGGCTAAATGCCTAAGGTGAGGGACTAAAGTGGACTCAGTTCCCCCAATAACCTAAAAACACCATGAGGGACGCCTCAAATCGGTGTAAGAAGACTGGTACCA
>LGRX02005984.1:0-19816 GCA_001247695.2 Cymbomonas tetramitiformis
ACCTGACTGTGGTTCGCGAAGCGTCCTGTAGGAGAAGACCTGACTGTGGTTCGCGAAGCGTCCTGTAGGAGAAGACCTGACTGTGGTTCGCGAAGCGTCCTGTAGGAGAAGACCTGGCTGTGGTTCGCGAAGCGTCTTGTAGGAGAAGACCTGGCTGTGGTTCGCGAAGCGTCTTGTAGGAGAAGTCCGGCTGCGATGCAGGAAGCCTATTACAGGAGAAGCCACACTGCGATGCAGGAAGCGTCATACAGGACAAGCCCGCACTGCGGTGCGGGAAGCGTGGCACAGGAGAAACCACGGCCGTGGTACTGAATATGTCGTACAGGAAGAGCCTGACTGTGTTACACGAAGCGTCGTACAGGAAAAGATCAAGAGAAGCCCGACTGTGCGAGAAGCCTGAATGTGCGAGAAGCCCGAATGTGCGAGAAGCCTGACTGTGCGAGAAGCCCCCGTTGCGGTACGGAAAGCGTTATACAGGAGAAGCCCGACTGTGATATGGAAAGCATCGTACATGAAAGGCCCGCCTGCAGCAATAGAAGCGTTTTATAGAAGAAGCCCGACTGCAACGCAGCTGGTATCGTACTGGAAAAGCCCGAGTGCAGTGGAGGGGCGCAGCAGTTTTGAGAATCCTCCCTACAGACAATCGCCCGCGCAAACGACTGAGGGGTGGGTCACACACCGAACTGAGGATGGCGCTCAGTGCGAAGATACGGTCGTCGTACGCGTCAGATATGCCTTTGCTCTCGAAGCCCTCTGTGTCGATGTAGATCAACTGGACAGGGCATGGAAACAATACGGAGTTAGTGCCTCTCCTCCGAAGACTCGGGAGTACGTGTACGTGAAGCGGTTGACTCAGAATCTCGTGTAAGGCATATGGGAATAACTTGATCATGCAGGTTATAAGTTTCTATACACGAAAAGCTCACCGAAATCCGCTTCCCGCCCATTACCACCTCCTTCCCCTCACCCCATACCCACAGTCCCTTCGTCTTCGTGTCCCGTTGATGACCCACGCCAAAGCCCTCACCTGCCACACGGACACTCCATGCAACCGCTCAAACCAGGTGTGTCAGACGCTGCGAGGCTTGCTAGGGTCTAAACCAACCAAGGACCGGTTATGTAATCAAAGAACCTGTTGGTGGGTGAAGGAAGCCCTAAGTTAAAGTTGACAAGAACAAGTCGTTGCTTGATGCAGGAACCCCATCCTCGTCCATAGTCAAGGGTTGTGTATTCCCGTGCACAATTGGAAGCCTGAACTTGCCCTCCACACTTAGCAAGCCTCGCCTAGCCCTCCACACTTAGCAAGCCTGAACTTGCCCTCCCCACTTAGCAAGCCTCGCCTAGCCCTCCCAACTTAGCAAGCCTGGACTTGCCCTTGACTTGCCCTCCACAGCCAGCAAGCCTCGCAGCCCTCCCCACTTAGCAGGCCTCGCCTAGCCCTCCACACTTAGCCAGCCTGGAATAGCCCTCCCACTTAGCAAGCCTCTCGCCTATCCCTCCCCACTTAGCAAGCCTTGAATTGCCCTCCCCACTTAGCAAGCCTCGCCTAGCCCTCCACACTTAGCCAGCCTGGACTAGCCCTCCCCATTTAGCAAACCTGCACTAGCCCTCCCCACTTAGCAAGCCTGGACTAGCCCTCCCTCGTCTTCCTCCAAAGTCAAGGTTTTCACAACTTCCATCCACAATTGATGCCTGAAACAGCACTCTTTGGTCTTTCCAAGCAGTCCCTTGAAACGCTCCTCAGTTTTATATTATAGGGAACAAACAGCGTCGCACGAATGCGATCCATTCACTCCATGTTCCTGCCTTCCTGATATGCAGGCAGGTTTGGGAAAAAGATGCAACCGCATAAAGTGGTCCAAAGGAAGGTCTAGGCTAGCAATGTTCGACCGACCTGACCCAATCTTGGGTCCCAGGGGGCCCCTTCGAGAACCCAACTTCTCTCATTCATTCTTCGTCAGTATGTGCAAGAAGATGTATGTGCGTGAATGCAGGGAACATGGGAATGTGCGTGAATGCGCGGGTAGACGTCGTGTACAACACGGGAAGCGCTGGACCACATAAGGAGACGCTTGGCCAACGTGAGCGCGCAAGGTGAACACACCGCGTCTGAACGGGGTGCCGATTTTTGTTGAAGCTGGAGGGGTCTATGTGCCTTGTGCAGGCGCGGCGAGGACTGCGCAATCGGCGAGCACCTCTAGACGGTGTTGAGATGTAGACTGTGTGTGTATGCTTATCCTTGCGACTCCTTTGGCACCCCGTAGCCACAGGAGACTGCACTATGTACCCACGCCGGGGATCAAAGGATTCAGCACACACTTCAGGACACTCATCCGGATTCTCCGGTGTGTGTGTATGCTTATCCTTGCGACTCCTTTGGCACCCCGTAGCCACAGGAGACTGCACTATGTACCCACGCCGGGGACTGTGTGTTTGTGTGTGCAAATGTAAGTGTAAGTGTGCTCTCCTTAAGAGCGAAAAAGAAAGAAAGCGAATGCCGGGGATCCACACGCGCGCTGGCGTAAGGGTGTGAGCGTTCAGATCGCAGCAGCGTTCAAGCCAAAAATAAGAACTGCTGAACATAGAAAAGAAAGGACAGGGTCAAAGAGATAAACTGCGGCGCATGGTGGACACCCCCCAAAAGTCGGCGAGGGCTTCGGCCAACACCTACCTTTGCTGGTTTGTCGTTAGGGGGGGCATGACACCCACACAAGAATATCTCTGGATAGAAAGTAAGAGAGTAAGAGCGTGTATATCCTGAGGGAACCGCGGAGAGAGATCAACTGTAAAGGAAATTGGCGATGACTGTGCGGTTAAGGCTTTCTCTCTCCTTGCAGTCCGTGAGACACTTGAGATTAAGAAAAAAATATTTTCTGAGGAGCATGGAAGAACGGTCTTCATCCGCGCGCGGGCGTGCGTGCGTGCTTGCGCGTGCTCCTCCGGTGTGGTTCCCGCAGTTACGTGGCGTGTTCTTATTTGAAGCTCTTGGAAAGCGTGCAGTGAAGATACAGGTCGCATTTTGGTTGCTGCACTCCCGGCTGGGTGCTATTTCACGGGACTCGGACGAGGACAATCAGGCATATACCCCGTGAGAGTGCTGAGAACACTGGCGATTTTAAAGATTTCGCGCGTCGCTATGGTGCATCGCGAAAGACTGCGGTCTCCATCTTGCCGAGGCAAAGGGCCTAGGCAAGCGCACAGTCAGCACACAAACAAGCATCCACATATTGTGGTAGGACGCGAAGGGCGCACCGCAGGAAACTCCCAGCAGCTGATTCAACAAAAAGGATTTTCCTGAGCGATAAGGTCCGATGACAATAATGGGGGCCACTGGCGTGGTAATCAGACGGAGCGCATCGAGTCCTTCGTGTGAGACAGCAAGCTTCGTGTGCTGGTCGTCTGGCCGCACCAGAGGGAACCTGCGCCAAAGCAAAACGATGAATCAGGAAGTCAAGTAAGGGAGGCAAGGAAAGGAAGAATAGAGAGGAGATGACGTACGCTTGATGAAGGGTTGCATCTTCTGCACGTATGCTTTGGACGCACAGGACGAATGCTGAAAGTCCAAGCACAAAGCCCAACAGCTGACGCGAAGAACGTTCTCCGATTTGTCGAATCATCGGCCTCTGATAAGGTCGTGTAGTTCGTCAAAATGTACTTCACTGCTCAAAATGCTAAGGTGTTGCTTCTCGTTCATCAAAATCCGATCAATAAGCATCCATGATCTGGAAGGAGTCTGGGGACACGCATCCCTGCAGCTGCTGATGTCACCACTGTCTCAGGTACTTCGCGGCTTGCTAATCGTTTGTGTAGGAATCGTGTAGAATTGCTCAGAGGTCCACTTCCACTTCTCAGAAAACAACATACCAGTATCGAGCATACACTTCCACCGCTTGCCTCGCTCGCCTCGCCATTTAAACGAATCTTTCACGTGTCCGTGTGGCTTTGTGTGTCCCCTTACGCTTAGTTTTAAACACGAGCGCGAGTAGAACTCGAACAAGATATATCATATCCCTCTGCTATGATCGCACCGAAGGTGCATCTATTCCTCTCGTCAAAATGGAAGAAAAGAAAAAGAAAACAAAACACACTAATTTCCTATAAATCATACAACACATTACATGTATGTTCCATATTTAGACAATATTTTTTCAAACACGTCGTCCGATCAAACTGATTCTATCATATTACTGCATTTTTCGATCTAACCGCTTTTATGCAACGGACTTTCGACGAATACCGCCACGTCATCCTTTCCTCACACTTTGAGTCGCTGTAGACATCGCGCTCCCGTTGTCGCAGCCCAGACACGAGACAGACCTCAGATCGAGATACCCACATGGCAATCGAATGGTAAAGCGAGCGCGAGCGGAGCGGGGGCGGAGCCCCCGCGACGCGATGCGGGAGCGACGACCCGACGAGTGGGCTTAGCTGTTATAATAATGTTTTTACACCTTCGGTGCGTCGGCTGGGAGCGCCTCAGCATGCGAGCAGCGTAGAGCGTTCATGATGAATGATCGTTAAATTTAATGATGATCATTACAGTGACACAGTAATCAGAATGTATATCTATGATCTTCATCTAGAAGAGAAGAGCCAAGAGGGAGAAGTTGGTGGCTGCTGGTAAATAGAAATACAACTTTTATGCCATTCCTGGTAAATCGGGTATAAATGGCATAAGATGGTGGCATAAGATGGCATAAGCGATGACATGGTGGCATAAGCGGGGATATGACAGATCTGGACGCTCATATTTTTCCCCAATGCTGGATTTCCTCTGAAACCCGAATTTTTAATGTAAACGTTGAAAGCAAGAGGGAATCTGTAACTTGCCACCAAATGGCATAAAATACTGGTAAAACCTTCGTCAATAATTTCCGGTTCTGTCATACTAGTGTCAAGTGTGGGTTTCACTGCGAGTTCGATAAAATAGAGTTCTAGTTGCCCAAATATTGATATTGACCCCTCACGTTTGGAAATCGTTCATACTTCGAAAGTCCATCGCAGTTTCTTCTGCCATCGTATTAGCTCTTTATTACTTTGAATTCGGTTGTTGGACCTCTGGGCATAATGTCTGCAAACAAGGATGACGGCTTGACAACCCCTTCGTGGGAAAAGTTTGGGCACGAGCGCAACGCTGAGGATCCAGGCTTCAGTTACTCCACCGTTCAGTCGGTGAGCCATGTACCTTGTGTTTTTTATGGTGCCGATGTTTTGCATAGATAGTTGAAAAGCGTTCACCTAGCTATGCGGTATCGTTTTCGCGTTCAGTTGCGTTGCCTCTATGTATATTTATGTGTGACAACTGAATTGGGAGCGGTTATGTAATCATTTCAAGGTGAAATGCGAGACTGTCTTCGACGATGAAAACAAGCCTGTGCAGAACTGTAAAAAAGTAACCCGGAAGTTTCGGCAAGCAATTGGACGGTACGAGAGCCGCTTCGGTCCGTGTCGTTTCTATATCTTCGGCTGCTTTCGGCATCGTCACATCAAACCAAGGATTGATCGGTGTGCCTTGTCTCTGGCGTTCACGTCGGCACGCAGTATTGAACGCTTGTAGAATTTCGAAGGTGTATGCATCCTCTGAACATATTAGCACTGCGTCAATTTAATCTCAACCCGTCAGACTTGCCAAAATGTGACTTCTCCACTTTTCACACGAAATACTTCCTCTCAAATCTTGCAGGACACCAGAGGAAATTGAAACAGGTACGGAAGACGTGCAGGGTGGCTCACCTGACAAGTTACTTTCCCTTCCCGAGGTACTCCTCCGCCTTTCGGATTCAATTATAGGGTTTCTCCGCTGTTTGTGGAGCTAAACCTTCTTTCGTGTACAGTTTTCCTGGCCACCCTTCTTTGAGCGACTTGGAGCGCATCTTCACTGATCAAGGTGCTCTGCAGGTAAGACAACCTGCTAGAAACAGCTGAACAGGCAGTGGGGACCCGCTGCCGACGGTGAAACAACGGATCACTAAACTCGGATATACAAACGATATATACCCGAGATGAGTGACACAGGCTGACCACCGAAGATGACATACAGGAATGACACTAGACTGTACGAACTAGTCGTAGCGTCAATTCCAGCACACCACCTCATCTGAGGTGGACCAGCTAGTGACACTCACCACCCTAGCTACTAGAGTTTACAGATAAATGTCAAGATGTTAAACTCTAGGAAGCTAGTGGCTACTGCCCCGCAGTCCTTGTGGTAGGACCAAATCGACGATTTGGTCCTACCACGAGGACCATTGTTCCGATAATTTAATTAGGCATCTCCCGTGATTTGTGGTGTCTAACCAATGAAAGGTGGTATATATAGGTCCTATATTAATTTATTTGAACGCTGGTTTGGCCTATATCCATCCCATATATCCATGACGAACGCATTTCAAACCTCTACACTCAAATTCTTCAAAACGAATTTTTTGGAACATTCAAAATGTGGCAAATTAGTGACTCATCTTCAATAATTTTTTACCAATCATATATCAACACTACACCTGCGCGGATACCATCAAATTGAACCTATACATATGTCCCAATCATATTTGGGCGGTAGGCCCGGTTGGAATGCATATATTGGCTCGTTGGCTCGTTGGCTTCCCCTCTAATATATTGGCTCGTTGGTTTCCCCCCTAAAACAGTGGTCACGCGAGCTGACCAGCCAGCCATCATAATTGCTTGCTAGAGGGCATATATCGCAAGGTTGGTGTGTGCGGCACATTAAATCTTCAAGTATATATGTATTGCGAATTTCTGAAAGTCTAACATCATCCAAATATCTTATTTTTCGACTGGCATGTACATTTTAGAATGGATGAATGCCAATTTCTAAAGTCCGAAATTCACTAAATTCGGAATTTGCATTGTGTTGAACATGCGCCATGCTGAAATAGAGCGGAAATGATGATAAGGGTGCGAAGTAACCGATTCAGTTATCTTATTTGGTCATAAACTCAAGATGTATAACCACGAGCATCACCGTGAGCCCCCCATGTGACTCCTAATACTCAAAATAACGGGGTCCTTGTGGTAGGACCACCATTTTCTTCAAGCTTTTGGCGAAATTACACCCCTAAAGCGTGTCGTTCAACCACACACCTAAAGTCTCATGGGGGCCGCCGCTATAAGAAATAAAATTCATTTAACTCACAAATATCATGTGCAAATGTTGCCTGTGCCTCAAATAGTCGATTTAGTGATCGAAACCGCAATTGCCCATTGGTCCTTGTGGTAGGACCATGAATTTGGGTAGTAGCCACTAGTCAAAGTCACAGGTGGCAAGATGAATGTACAGGCTAGCAAAATAATACTGCTAAGCCTTGGAGATTGCTAGGACCAATTCCGGTCTGCTAAAATTAATGCTCTGCCAGCTAGTGGTGGGTGAACTGATAAATCTCGCCTGTCTGCATGTGATGGAGAATGCTAAAAGAATTATGCCTGTCGGTTTAGCTTTGATACACTGCGAACCGTAAAGGTCTCTCAGCCATAAAAAATGTTCGTCCTAATTGATAAAGCTGCCCGCTAGTGGTGAGAAATAAAATAACATTCTTCTGTCCAAAACTACAGCAAGTGGTGGAGAATGATAACGCGAACACCGCCTGTCTGTTTAAAGAATCAGTAGTAGCCTTCACCAGAGTCGTAACCAGCATCTTCCTCGTAATAGGTGTCTTCATCATAAAAACCAGCACCACCAATCTCGTCGGAATCGTGGGCTCCTGCCTCCCAGGCAGCCCACTCCTCTGCGGTGTAGATGTCCTCGTCATTCTCGTACTCAACGGCAGGTTCATTCTCAAAAGAAACTCTGCCAACTGAAAAGCCATTTTGCGGTAAAAACTCTTCCCCAAGTGGGGCCTCGAAACCTCCGCCATAAGAATCCTGCTGAAAACCTGTGTCCAGCTCGGAATCCCGTTCCAATCGATCGGACGAAAAATGCGGAGCGGCCAAGTGGCCATCTTGCTCCTCTTCCTCCTCACAACTGCCGCTTGAATCATCGAAATACCCAAGTGGGTACTCCGATTCATCCTCATCCTCACTAGGCAAATACTCCTCATAACTGTGAACAACCCCAGCGCCCATATAGGGAGGCACAATGGGAGGTGCATGGATATAGTGAACTTCCGCGCGGACAGGAGGGGCCTGCCGCACGGTGTCGCTCGCCCTAGTGGCACTAGGGGAGGGTCTAGTGGTTGAAATCTGAGTAGAAACTGATTTTGTCGCCAAAAGAGCCGGCGATTCCCCCACTCCAACATCGCCAAACTTTCCGTTCGAAATATCAGAACCAAC
Organism: Cymbomonas tetramitiformis; assembly: GCA_001247695.2. NCBI lineage: Eukaryota > Viridiplantae > Chlorophyta > Pyramimonadophyceae > Pyramimonadales > Pyramimonadaceae > Cymbomonas > Cymbomonas tetramitiformis. Next base: position 8,287 of record LGRX02005984.1, read on the forward strand.
GGTCTCGGCCGAGACACCACCAACTTGTGGCTCACCAGCCACCAAGATGTTCAATACAATCGAAAAATTCTCGGTCGATACTGCCGAAATCTGAGCCGCCTCACGGAAACGCGAAATAGCCAAATGCATGGAAGAGCATAAAGAGGTGAGCTGTGATCTCTTGAGAGTTGAGACTCTCGCAAAACCAGTGTCGATAGATGCCAAAAGAGCTAGGAGCTCTTCACTCTCCAAAATCTGCGATGAAGTCATAATCGAATAAAGAAGCGAATACAAATCCAATTAGAGATCGCAAACGAAAAATCGTCGGAGAGCACCACCTCGTCGTAATCACCCAAAGCCGTAAGCAGCCGCCTCCAGAAAATACGCAGCGATCTGTTCTAAAGCGTCCCACAAGGCGTGGAGACGCTTAACCGAAAGATAGGGCGGAAATAAAATAAAATTCTACGCTAAAATTCAGTTCACGCAAGCGTGAGAAGGACCATAACCTGCTAGAAACAGCTGAACAGGCAGTGGGGACCCGCTGCCGACGGTGAAACAACGGATCACTAAACTCGGATATACAAACGATATTGGCAGATATATAGTCGGGTGTATATATCGGATAACGGAGAATAAACCCTGAGTTAAGGGGTTTCGATATCAGAACGGTAAAAGAGTCTCAGATTGATAAAAGAGATACACATAAATACTAACGGGTGTTTCCCGTCTACTGGTGACGGTCACCCAGCCTACTATAGGAAGTGACAGGTGACAGTCTTTACTGTCGGTGTGTCACATCCAGCACACCACCTAGGGTGGTGACCGGAGCTAGTAGTGAACGAAGCAAACAAACTCCCTACTCAACTTCAGGAGGAAACTGTAGCACAACTGGGGGCCTGTACTCTTGGTCAGGGCGGTCCCAGGTCACAGCAAGATTGTCAGATACTGCTGTTACTTTGCTAAAACCCTAAACACAGCTCAAACTCAGAGAGCCCTTCTGCACATCTAGGAGGCTACACTACAGCTAACTCCCAGGCAGGCACGGCGTGACTAATTCTAGCCACTAGTGGTCTTCGGAGCTGTCTGCCCGGCTCGGAGCAGCGTGACTGTGAAGCAGTTGCCGGCCCCCGGGGCCGGTGATGAATCATTCGTAGAAGGAATTGACGGATTCTCGATCACGGGAGGCTGCACCGCACCGGGATGCTGCCAAGTGCCGCCCGACGGTGGAGCCTCGTCATCTGAAGATGAAGCCGGCGACAGCGGAGGGCCGTCCACAAACAACTCGGCAGGCGGTGGCGGCCCGGGATGCCACGGCATCGGAGCCATGTAGAGGCCCTGCCGTCTCTGCTCCCGCCGCTGGCGACGAGGCGGAATCGCACACGGCACGTCATGAACCGCTTCAGTTGGCGAAGCCCCCGCAGTCGGGACTGCTGCGGCAGTCCACGGAGCACCACCGACCGGTGGACCCGTGCATGTGCGCGCATCGGCACCACCGACACCGGCAACGGCATGCGGCGCGGCGGTGGCACAAATTACAAAGAGTGCGCACACCAAGGATGCCTATTCTAAAAATATTACGGTGGGTATACCCACCGTAACGCCAAACTTTGCAAGCTCGTACCGACCGCACAAGTAGGTTGCGGGGGTTAAACATATGGATTTTCTGTGACCCAAGAGGTTGATTAAAGGACGGAAAACTTAATTTACACGACTCCGACAAGTTTTGGGCACATTACACAACCTTGAAGTTGGGGAAATAACGGTGGGTAGAAAACTTCGCTTACGGTGGGTATACCCATTCAACTCTATTTGCAGACTTCTGCAGCTTGGTATAACATCAATATACTCATTTTTTCGATATGTACTTTGATTTTGGTATATAACCGACGTACTTTTTGGTACAATATGTGCTGCCACATCGCAGACCTCCGACACTTGCACATTCAAAATCCGGTACTATGCACACCAAATATACTATATACACAGTGCATTCCGATGATATTAGGGTTTGGGTATTTGGGTTCGTTTGGCCCGTTATCAAGTCATTTCTGGCGCATGTGGAGGCTCCATAGAGATTCACGGGAGTGTCTAGAACAAGTTGGTCACTGGTGACATGCCGTGATTCGCAGCCAATCATCGGTAATTATTGATACCCTTCGGGTGGGTATACCCACCGTAAGCACCTCTTACGGTGGGTATACCCACCCTTCGTAGAATAGGCAAGGAGGAAGTGAGGAGAGACCTCCCGAACTTCGGAATGCCGTTCCCGCAGCCGTACCGTGGCCGCGGCGGTGTCACCGAGGCATCTCCGTCGTCATCGTCGCTCATGGCGTAAGCCGCGGGCTCGTAGTCGATCACGCGTTCCGGCGCCTCAACCGCGGAGAGCAAGTTCATGCTCGCGGCCGGCTCGTCGGGCGCCTCCAATGCAACCCCCGTGCTCTGAATGAAATCGGCAAACGTGCGGGTGACAGGTGGCTACTACCCAAATTCATGGTCCTACCACAAGGACCAATGGGCAATTGCGGTTTCGATCACTAAATCGACTATTTGAGGCACAGGCAACATTTGCACATGATATTTATGAGTTAAATGAATTTTATTTCTTATAGCGGCGGCCCCCATGAGACTTTAGGTGTGTGGTTGAACGACACGCTTTAGGGGTGTAATTTCACCAAAAGCTTGAAGAAAATGGCGGTCCTACCACAAGGACCACCGTTGTTTTGAGTATTAGGAGTCACATGGGGGGCTCACGGTGATGCTCATGGTTATACATCTTGAGTTTATGACCAAATAAGATAACTGAATCGGTTACTTCGCACCCTCATCATCATTTCCGCTCTATTTCAGCATGACGCATGTTCGACACAATGCAAATTCCGAATTTAGTGAATTTCGGACTTTAGAAATTGGCATTCATCCATTGTAAAATGTACACGCCAGTCGAACAATAAGATATTTGGATGATGTTAGACTTTCGGAAATTCGCAATACATATATACTTGAAGATTTAATGTGCCGCACACACCAACCTTGCGATATATGCCCTCTAGCAAGCAATTATGATGGCTGGCTGGTCAGCTCGCGTGACCACTGTTTTAGGGGGAAACCAACGAGCCAATATATTAGAGGGGAAGCCAACGAGCCAACGAGCCAATATATGCATTCCGACCGGGCCTACCGCCCAAATATGATTGGGACATATGTATAGGTTCAATTTGATGGTATCCGCGCAGGTGTAGTGTTGATATATGATTGGTAAAAAATTATTGAAGATGAGTCACTAATTTACCACATTTTGAATGTTCCAAAAAATCCGTTTTGAAATATTTGAGCGTAGAGGTTTGAAATGCGTTCGTCATGGATATATGGGATGGATATAGGCCAAACCAGCGTTCAAATAAATTAACATAAGACCTATATATACCACCTTTCATTGGTAAGACACCACAAAATCACGGGAGATGGCCAATTAAATTATCGTAACAATGGTCCTCGTGGTAGGACCAAATCGTCGATTTGGTCCTACCACAAGGACTGCGGGGCAGTAGCCACAGGAGGGCAGAATGGGTTCGGCGGACCGGTCCACTCCTCTTCGGACTCAACCGACGCGGGCGGGGAGTGCGCGGTCGGCTCCGACACCACCGGCAAGTTGGCAGTGAAGGTGTTGATGTTGAATGTGGAGGCTCCAGCCGCGTGCGCCATCTCAGAGAACTCGGCGACGGCGGACACGAGGACCTCACCGTCCTCCTCGCAGAACGAGCACGCGGAGAGATCGGTGAAGACCTCCGGCTTCCCGCCCGCAAGCATGCAGAGGGCGTCGAATTCCACGGGGTCGCTGTTGTCGATGGCGTGTTGAAACTTCGCGGCCAACACGGAGTTTTCGGCCTCCTCGGCGAAGGCGAAGGCCGAGAGTCCGGTCCTGCCCCCGTTCGGGCAGTCCCGGTGCCAGTGCCTCGCTTTCCCCTTAGCACACACCTGATTTTGGCAGTACGGGATTGCCGCACCGCTCTCGCGGTGGAAGGCCACCTTCCGTGAGACGGACTGAGACCAATTCCCCCCTTTGGGGAGGGGCGAGGCTGCGAAACGTGTCTTGACCCGGCGGTCCGGTTTGTCCGCGCGAGGGGTAAACCCCCGCGGGGACGGTTCGGACTCGGCGGTGACGAGGAAGGTGGCCAATTGCCTCTTCAAGTCGAGCACCATTGTCCGTAAGTCCGCGATCTCACTCGCCGCACCCGACCCATCAACGTCCTTCTCCATGAAGTGCGTACCGTGGGAGTACCGGTGTGCGGATGCGGTGGCGGTACCCGCCCGCACGTGCTCGCCGTAGCACTCCCTCACCCACTGCTGAATAGTGAGTAGGTCGTGTGCGGCTCTTTGGTCGTGAAGGAGCAAACGGGACACCACCGGCTGGTAGAAGGTGGCGTCGAGGGCCTTGATGAAAAGGGACTTCACGTCCTCGTCCTGGAAACACACTATTCGATGAAAATGATATTATCATATGTCATTTTTGGATTTATATATATTTCAAAAAAATCAGGGTTTAGTGATATTTATGCGCGAAATAGGGATACATAAAGGCAACACGGTAGAAAAGTGCAGTATGCGTACAATGAAAACACCGAAATATGCATACATGTATCATTCTTTATTCAAATGTTTACGAGTAGAGTACTTTTCACCCTATACCGTCGAGGCATGACTGATACTATCAGTCAGGGCGGTCGACAAATCCTACTATTTTATTCATCATTCTCATCTTCCTCATCTGCATCATTCTCTTCTTCCTCAGATTCGGCAGTGGCCGCTTCCTTGCCCTTCGCCGTCGGTTCGCTCTTCTGTTTTGGCTTCGTCTCGGCGTCCTGATCGGGCTCGTTGTCGAAATTGATCAGCCGTTGCTGCGCAGAGCTGACCATGAACTGGTCGTGGTCGAAGCCGATCGCGTTCATACCACACCTCATGGCGGCCATGGACGTCGAGCCGACGCCGCAGCAAGCGTCGAGAATCCAGTTGAGTGGATGGCCGTTCTCATCCATCTTGCCCGGATTGTCACTGAGCATGTGGCACTGGATCAGCTCCATCAACAGAGCTTGGGGTTTCTGATGGTTATTCACGGCTTTGTTGTCGCGTTTGAACATCTGGTGCACAACCGGGAAGCCGCGCAAAAGTGACGCGCGGCTCACACGTTCACCTTCTCCAGTATCAAAGTTGAACATCCACTCTGGCTTTTTAGTAGACTCCCCCTGGGCATCGCTCTTTACATGGTACCCCAGGACGCCACATTCAACGTCATTGTAGCGCACGGTCCTGTTGGGGTTCATGTTCACGTTCTGCTTGTGCCAGAAGAACCGCTCCGCGCGGCCGGAGCAGTAATTGTCAATCACCTCCAGGAAATCGCTTTGTTGGACGAAACCGCAAAAGATAGCGACTGTCCATGCCGGGGCGGTGGTCTTGGCGTTGAAAGACTCCAGGAACGGTTGCACCTCCTCCTTGGTCATCGCGTTGGGAGTCTCCCTACGTTTCTGGACGCGTGCAATACATCGTATTGAACACATATTGCAGGCCTATTGCACGCGTATTGACAATAAATGTTCAATACAATAAAAAATGTTACAATATGTGTGCAATATGCCTGCAAGCGCTCCAACATGTGTGCAACATAGTATTGCAGTGAGCCCTCATGTATTGGAGACATATTGAAGTTCTGATGCAGAGAGTTATTTCAATATGCATTCAACACATGTGTAGTATAGGGTTGGAGACATGCACCATGCATGTCGCAAACACTATGAAGGCATGTTGCAGACATATTGCCTACATATTGTATACATATTGTATACATATTGTATACATATTGTAAGTCAACATTCAATATGTTGGATACACACTGCGGACCTACTGCATACGTATTGAACATGTAAACTCAATATGTTGTATATATATTGTGGACCTATTGAATATGTATTGAAACGGAACATTCAGTATGTTGGATACATACTGCGGACCTATTGCATACGTATTGAACATGTAAATTCAATATGTTGTATATATATTGTGGACCTATTGAATATGTATTGAAACGGTGCATTTAGTATGTTGGATACATACTGCGGACCTATTGCACACATATTGAACATGAAAATTCAATATGCTGTATATATATTGTAGACATATTGAATATGTATTGAAACGGTACATTTAGTATGTTGGATACATACTGCGGACCTATTGCATACGTATTGAACATGAAAATTCAATATGCTGTATATATATTGCGGACATATTGCATATGTATTGAAACGGTACATTTAGTATGTTGGATACATACTGCGGACCTATTGCATACGTATTGAACATGAAAATTCAATATGCTGTATATATATTGCGGACATATTGCATATGTATTGAAACGGAACATTCAGTATGTTGGATACATACTGCGGACCTATTGCATACGTATTGAACATGCAAATTCAATATGCTGTATATATACTGTGGACATATTGCATATGTATTGAAATAAAAGTTGCCTATATTGGATATATACTGAAGACCTATTGCATGCATATTGCACAGACATATTCAACATGCTGCAAGTATGCTGTGGACCTATTGCATATGTCAACGAGAGGCATATTGAACACAATTAATATTGAATACAATTACAAATTGTCAAATTTGTTTCACAAATGCTCCCCCTGCCGTACGTAGGCTACGTCCACTACAAGGTTTTTTATTTTTGTTCTTCCCTCGCGCATGAAGGCCTTCTGCAAGAGGAGGGACGCCTCCGAGCCGGGATTCCCCACTCGGTGGCTAGCGTCCATCCCTTCCGGGAGGCGCTTGTCCACCTCCTTCATGATGTAGGAGATGGCGCTGCGGACATATGCATATGGCTTCTCTTTGCAAAGCATCTTCATGTCGAGGATATCAGTTACCTGCAGCCCCACCAAACGAAATACATGTGTCAAATATTGGAAATATAGTACAGTACTATTACAGTACTATTACAGTACTATTACAGTACTATTACAGTACTATATACATGTACACATATTGTGCACATATTGAAAGGGTTGGTGCGCACCTTGATACCGATGAGCCCCTCGGTGAGGGGGAAATCGGGGCCGTCCATGATGTGGTTGGGGAGAATATCCCCAACCGCATTCGCCACCACCAACCCGGCGAACAGCCCGACGTTGGCCTTCAATCGGCCGGTGTTCGTCACGAGTCCGCCTTTGTCGGGACGGAGCGAACTCTTCATCGCTTCGTACTCCGTTTGAGCCCCCGCGTACACCACCACCTCTTTCCCCACCTTGAAGATGTCTTCAACATTGGGGGCTTCGGGCTTGGCAAGCTTGGCGGGCTTGGCCGGTGACGGGGCCGGTGACGCGGCCGCCTTGGCCTTGCCCTTTGCGGATGCGGAGGCGGGGCCCTCCGAGGCCTTGGCCTTGCCCTTTGCGGATGCGGATGCGGAGGCGGGTGCTTTTTTGGCCTTGGCCTCCACCTCCTTTTTCTTGGCATCCGCCTCCAGGCGGTCAGCCTCCTCCTCGTCGTCCTTGTCGGGGGCGTTGTGGTCGTAGAGATAGGCGACTGCAAACAAAAAATGCTATCAACCGTAAGTTTTATGTCGTATGTGTACAGTATGTTACAGGTATGTTACAGGTATGTTGCAGGTATATTACATACATATTGCAGGCATATTGTTGCCCTACCTTTCAGAAAGGTGCACAAGTATGCTGAGTATGCTCAAGGTGTGCTGTGGCATGCTTCACATATACTGCGAGCGTGTGTCAAGTGTATTAGAGGGTGGGAACGTACCCAGCCGCTGTCTTGCCTCCCCTTGCAAGCACTCCACCTTGCTGTTAGGCCCCTCCTCCAATTCGAATTCGGGGAGGGCTTTGAGCACCTCCATCTTCTTGGCGATTTGCCGCACCGGGCATGTGGTAGGGACCCCCTCCTCCATACACGTGGTGTACGGATGTAGCTTTTGGGGGTCCACCCACGTACACATTCCGGTTTTCGTGTCGGTCGCCCACCGGCCGCACTTCCAAAGATATCGGTTGTTGTTCACGATCGAACGGGCTTTCGCCCGCACGAAGGAGTTAGTGGGCGCGGTCGCCCACTTGCAGCGGTTTTGTACCGCGGTGACGTACATCGACACCGCGGACTCTTGCTTCGGCACGTGAAGTAGGGGCTCAAGACGCCCGTCCTTCACGCGCAATTCTGCAAGTAATTCTCCCCAAACCCTTCCCAAATCAATATTTTTTCATGCAACGAAGGAACCAAGTTAAGTAAACGAAGCCGCATGCTTAGTACGTACCAAACTCCTCGTGACATGCTTTAATTAGTTGAGCTTCGAACGCGCTTCGAGCCCCCTTGCGCCTTTTTTTGCTCCCTTCCCCCCCTCCCTCCTCATCGTCCTCGTCGTCTTCCTTCGCCCTTTTCTTGCCTTTGTCGAGGAAAGCCAATGGGGTTTCCTCGATCCCTTTGGGCTCGCTAGGTGTCCCCTTTGCCCTCACCTTCGCAACGTAGTCAACGAAGCCCTCGTGCGTATGCTCAACGCCAAACAGCTCGCAGCTTTCTACATACTCAGCGTGCAACTCTTTGACTGACATTTTTCTTACACCTCTGCTGGCTTTTCTTACACCTCTGCTGGCTTTGTTTACACCTCTGCTGGCTGGTGCTGGAACGTGCTGGAAGGGCGGCTGCTGGAACGTCAACGTGCTTCCAGGAGGCCTTCCGTACGCGATGGGTGTTACCATGCATCGTGCACACATGTTGGCCGCATGTATCGGGCGCATTGCACCTGCGACGACCGACCGTTAGGAAATGCATTTTGAAATTTCGTCCATCGTGCATCTCGATTGTCATCGCGCTCTTTTTCTTTTTTTTTGGGGGGGGGAACGTCTAACCCGATTTTTCATTTGTGTTCATTACTGTACTGTAACCCAGTACGCAACATCTTTTCAATCACGTTGTCACAATGGTCTAGTGGTTGGCCGTCGGTCTTCAAAGCCTGCGGTAGTGGGTTCGAGTCCCACTGGAGGTATACACCTTGTCTGCGAGGAGTTGAGCTCCTCCTCGCTGGCGAAGTGTACCACCTCCATCTAAAGGTCAATGACAACCTTTTTTATCCAGGCCATCTCAGGGGTCATTTTGGGGGTACTTCTTGAGTTACGAATTCGGCCGTTCGATTCACGAACGAGGGGTGCAGATTCTCCTAAAAATTAAAATTCCAAAATTGTTTCCCCGAAAATCGTTCAATCTGTTCAATACTACTGCAATACGTGAGGGCTCATTCTAATACGTTACCGCTTGCAGGCGTATTGAAATGGCGTATTGGAGATGGGTCGAAAAAGTGCCAAGTCAGTTTTGCGAAGATCCGTCTGACGTGGCACTGGCAAAGCTGACATCAGCAGTTTTCAATACATCTCCAATACGCCATTTCAATACGCCATTTCAATACGCCTGCAAGCGGTAACGTATTGCAGTGAGCCCTCCCGTATTGAAGTAGTATTGAACAGATTCTCCTCTAAAAAGTTTTTTAAATTTTTGTAAAGGTCAATATGCGTGCAACCGCGTGCAACCGCCTGCAGAGCTCAAGGCAGGGATCACTTCAATACGTGAGGGCTCACTTCAATACGTGAGGGCTCACTTCAATACGTGAGGGCTCAAGACCTTGAGCCCTGCCTTTAGCCCCCCCTTTCAGTATGCTGCGGAAGTGTTGAAGTGAGCCCTAAAAAAGTTGAAAAAACATGTTCTTCAATTCTGGTGAGACTTGTTATATGGACTCAGGAGCTATATTTTGCGACATAGCTTGTGTGCGTTTTTTGTGGGGGGGGTCCGAAAACCTACTTTTGGGTTATTGCTTTACTTGAAAGTTCCTTCAGCATATCGTCAATATGTCCGCAGTATATGTCCAACATATTACAGCATAGTTGCAGTACATTTTCGAAGGGTGATGGGCGTGGTAAAGGGGACTTCAATGCAGTATGGTCCGAGGAGATCAAATTGTTCATGGTGAAAAGCGACCTCGCCATGAACGATCCCCTCAATCATCATCACCAAGTGATGCGGAGCGACATCGAACCGGCTTGCCTTCGGCTAGAGCCGCCGCCCTCGTCCAAGGGAAGGCGCCCCCCCCCCGTACAACAATCTTCGTTAGCCAAGCGCGCGATGAGAAATCCCGCGCAAGGCGGGTGCTTAGCCGATCGAGAGCCGATCAAACCTTCCAATGCTCAGGAGGGTACATCCCTCAAACCCCCTCCCAATATCAAGCTCATATTCCCGGAAGGTTGGAGTACCGCGGAAGGCTTCCGCGACCCGGAGTATGAAACGATTACGAAGAAGGAACGCCTTTTGGCGTGGATTGCGCCTCCACATCTTCCAATATCTACGAGGGAACTGGAGTTGTCCGCGAGGTAGCACCCTTTCTCTTTCTTCTCGACGTTGAGGTTGTGTCTTTCTTGCTTCACAGGACTCTTTGCTACATGTATGCAACATGGTTACCATATGTTGCATACATATTGAGATTATATTGTAGGGATCCTGGAACACATTGCAGGAAAGTCGATGCGCACTATGTGGAAGTGGACACGGTATGGCATCATAAGTGGCTGCCAACGCGACTGCTCCCGCACGATTTCTCCAGATTGGCGCACGATTTATCTCCAGACAATACCGCGTGGCCGACTTGGTTACCACCTTCCGACATCTTGGAGCTAGAACCGGCAACGGTAACCTTTAAGGGGAAATCGTTTCGACTTGTTCCACCGGTGCCTAATTGCTTGCAACGGATTGTCGAAAGGATTCGTGGCATGCAAGAGGCAAGGTAAGGGACTCTCGCGGGGCATGATTTCCCTCCCACCATTCATCACGTGGCTCGCCGCAATAGTGTTGCAGTACGCTATCGTGATGGTTGCAGCATGTTGATGGGATGTTGAAAACATGTTGGGACGATATTGTGCAGAGATGCGGGCGAGGCGCCCCCCGAGGCGCACGAGGCCCAAAGCAAGGAGTCCCCCCTGCCGCCCAATGCTGAGGCACCCACGAGCCCTCCACTAGCCGGCGGGAGTGCAAGGTAAGGGACTCTCGTGGGGCATGGTTTCCCTCCCACCATTCCTCACGTGGCTCGCTGCAATAGTGCTGCAGCACGCTATCGTGATGGTTGCAGCATGTTGATGGGATGCTGAACACATGTTGGGACGATATTGTGCAGAGATGCGGGCGAGGCGCCCCCCGAGGCGTACTAGGCCCAAAGCAAGGAGTCTCCCCCGCCGCCCAATGCTGAGGCACCCACGAGCCCTCCACTAGCCGGCGGGAGTGCAAGGTAAGGGACTCTCGTGGGGCATGGTTTCCCTCCCACCATTCCTCACGTGGCTCGCCGCAATAGTGTTGCAGCACGCTATCGTGATGGTTGCAGCATGTTGATGGGATGTTCAACACATGTTGGGACGATATTGTGCAGAGATGCGGGCGAGGCGCCCCCCGAGGCGCACGAGGCCCAAAGCAAGGAGTCCCCCCCGCCGCCCAATGCTGCGGCACCCACGAGCCC
>LGRX02005985.1:0-21276 GCA_001247695.2 Cymbomonas tetramitiformis
GCTAGGGGCTAGTCGAGCCCATAATAACTAAGCCTAAACCCGAAGTCCAGCACACCACCCGTGGGTGTGACTACCTAGCAAGGCAGGTACAGGATATACAGCCACGAGATAATAAACAAACACCTACGTGCAACTCGGTGGAAACCGATCACTTCTAGCTGGGTGCCGGGGTCTTGACCCGGTCATCCCACTACTGGGCTAAAGCTAATCAAGCTGCCAGGATGATTGACTAGAAACTCAGCCACTTTGAAGCTGGTCAGCAGAGCTGAGTTCAGCGGTTGGGATGTAAATACAGAGTAATCCCGAAGTGAATTGTAAACTGTCCTGTCGAAATTGAGCACCACCAGGCCCAAGTGGGCAAGGCGGTTCCACAGCAGAAAGTAAATTAACTGAAGAACTCATACAAGCAGATTCCCATGGCGGTTTGAACATTGAAGAAAGAGATAAAAGAACTCGATCGTCTGGCGGCCAATCACGGATGTCCAGAGAGCCAAGTGGCGGATCCGAAGCAAAGATACCTCCAGTGGACCGATGGACGGTGACTCCGGGCTCAACCAGGCCCCTGTCACCACCGCCCACGGCAACCAGAGATGCCGTAGCACTGGCCAGTAGAGAACAACAGAGCATCGAGGACATTAACGCACACCGGAGAAAACTCGGCGGCGCCCGCGGACGGTACATCGGAGCTGCTAGTGGCGATGCCCCCCTGTCAGAGTCATGCCCAAGAGTGCCGAAGGAGTCAAAAGCCACTTGCTGCCCGCCGTCAGAGTCATTGTCAGAGCCTTGGTCGTTGTCAGAGACTTCAGAGCCAATGTCAGAAGTCTCAATCGTCATGCCAGCAAACAGTGGAGTCGGTGCAGAGTCGCCAAGCTGGAGCGATGGGACAGAACCAGGCAAGCCGAGAGAGCCAGGGACAGCCACTGGTGGGTCATGAGCCGTAGGCACACCACCAGCCACGAGTGCAGAGGGATCCCGAACCGCAGGCGGTGGCGGAATCGAGCCCCGTGCACCCGAGTGGAATGTGGCCAGAGGGAAGTGAGCCACGCCGTCATCGTCAGCTACCGCATCCTGAGCGGAAGCCGCCGCATCCTGAAAGTGCCGCAGAGACGTGGGCTCAGCCGTCACAAAAGAATGCGCCGACAGCTCGCACACCTCTGGGCGACCCTCCATCGTGCAGAGCGACTCGAAGGCGTGCTCATCCCCCGCGTCATAGAAACGCTGGAAACGAACAGCCAGGCAGTCAGTCTCGTAGTCTTCAACCGCACCACAATAGTGGGCAGAGTGAAGACCGCCGTTGGGGCATTCAGCATGCCAGTGCTTCAAACCACTCTTGGCACACACCGCATTCTGGCAGTGGGGCACGAAGGCACCACTCTTCTTGTCAAACGAGACAGGAGGAGCGGTGCCAAGTGGCTTAACACCAGCACGATGAAGCTTGGCAGCAGAGCGGGTAAGGTGCTTGCCCGCAGGCGGAGGCCCCTCCCGCTTCTGCCGCTTCAGGTCACGAATGTCCTGTTGCATGCGCTCCAGCTGCTTCTGCAGACTGGACAACGCCGCAGCCAGGTCAGACGCGCCATCGCCGAATGACAGAGCAGAGACAGGGGCGTCAGAGACCTTCAGGCCGTGGCGGAACTGCTCCCGCACACGAGCCTGAATAGTCAGGAGAGACACGCCCTGCCGCTGGTCAGCCCGAGCCAGAGAGTTAGCTAAATCACGGTATAGCCACGAATCGCCGAGAGCCTTCAGAAACTGCCGCTTCACCGCGTCCTCTGGCAAGTTGTGGGAACGCTGAACGTCCCTCAACAGGCCATTGAACTCGCGGATGCCACGGTCAGGATCTTTGCTGCTGGGGATGCGGACCGCCAGCAGCAACTCAAACGAGTCAAAGGGTTCCGAGCGCTCCTGGAGCATGCGCACCACCTCAAGGGCAGCGCGCTTGCCATCTCCAGGAACGTCGGACCCAGAGGCCTCAAGCCAGTCACGGGCAGGTGAGCCAGGGCGAGCCAGAAATGTCAGAGCCGAGAGCAACAACTCATTTGCCTCATGCCTAGCCTCAACTGCCATGTCAGTCAAGTCAAACAGGGGAGCAAACGCCGATGACTGAAGCACGAACTGTGCGCGCAACTCATGCATTAACTGTGAAAAAATGTCCACTGCGTCTGCCTCTGTCCCTGCAAAGCGCTCCGATTTGTCGCCAAGAATCTTTGTGGCAACGGTTTTGGCAACCTTCCTGTCGAAATTGTCACGAGCCAGCTGCTTACACTTGTCCAATATTTCCCTCGCAGCCGCGGTGGTCGGAGCTGGCAGCTGCGGGGTGTGTGGCGTCGCAGAATGTTGCGCACCCACATCATCGAAAATAGTTTCTAATCTACGGACGCGAGACCGCGTCATGTTGTTCGTTGTGGTAACCATGATAGAGAGAGACAGGGGAGAAGGTTGAGCTAAACAGGGAGATGGTGGAAGAACGCTTACAGCGGCCAGATGGTTTGTAGAAGTCTCAGCTGACAGATCAAAATTCACAGGTCGTAAGCGAAACCATGAGAGCGGCCAAAATCAGTCACGTGTGGAACGACCTCGCCGGAGCCAGCGGCGCACGAAACAGATAAACTCTCGCTGCGACGATGCTTCCGTAAAATAAAAATAATCCGTCACTAACTGATCTCCTGCGCAGCGAAGGCGAGCACAATGCGTGCCGCCATCACTGCCAAGTCAAAAGGCCATGCCGTAAGAGTAATCCACCACCGCCCAAGTGGGCGCTCAACCCCTCCTACGTCCTACTTAGCCGAACATGGCAACAGCAAGGCGCTGTGCCACCATCAAAATCACCGGAAAGCCGGTGCGGCCTATAACCTGCGAGGAAGACAGATACGCTGTCCGGCTAAGCTCGCTAGGAGACAAAACTGATAATCATATAACTTGTGTCTGGCCGAAGCTTTATGCTCTCGGAAACCCAGACAGTGAAACGATGACTGTACTACTGTACTGTACTACTGTACAGTACAGTGCTAGGATGTCACGGACACGAGACGGAAGCAGGGTCAGGCTAGGGGCTAGTCAGAGCCCATAATAACTAAGCCTAAACCCGAAGTCCAGCAATATTTTCGACCTCATTTTCGAACTCCTCGCTAAATTTCACGATTAGCACCTACCCCACGCCTCCCCATGCCCGCCTGAAGGGCGTATCTCCTGACTACTACCTCCATCGAACGATCTGTCTACTCAAGAAGCGTAGAGCACCCTGGACACCTCTCCCCCCCCTGAGATCACCAGCCTGCTCACCATGTTCGGCCCTGTTGGGAGAGCGCTCGCATGCAACCCATTGACCCAACACTCCCTGCGAGTCGTCGGATTGCTTAACTTCGCCTACCCTCTCAGCCTTTCGGCCTCTAACCAGGCATACCCTGATCTGCGGTACAAAGGGACCGCAGGAGGGCTTCACGGTAATACCACGTAGTGGTACCTTTTCTCCGGACTGTCACATAACCTGAGTTATGTGACACAGCGCCTCTCGCTTCGCTCGCTGCACTGTGACACATAACATCCAGTTTGACTTAACAGTGCCCGAGTCCGCACCCCTCGCCCTTGCCCATACAGTACCCCCGTCCGTAGCACGAGTAAGAAAGTGATTGATTGGTGTCGTAGACTCCGGTTGCACACTGTTGAACTGTGTAAAGACAGGGTTGCTGCCAAAACAGTTGTTCGCACTCGTACTAGTAGCGCCGTCAAGACATATGGCGTTGTCTTTTAGCAACCGTGAGTTGGGAGGGTTGGGAGACGACGTTTCTGGTTTCCTTGGGAGCGAGAAAACCCTTGCTGACACAGCGAAGGAGAAGCTTAAAGACACTACAGAGGACCTGAAGGAATTTAGCGCGCAGAGTAAGGTGAAAATTACGAAGTGGAATGAGGATATGGGGAAGAAGCTCAGCGCGGCGTCGGAAGTTGCGAAGACCAATCTCGAGAGTGGTAGGCAAAGGTTCGGTAAGATGACCGAAGGCGTGAGGGAGAAAATGGGCGGATCCAGTTCAGGTCCCGAAGTAGTTGAAAGCGAAACTACGGCTGTCAATGAAGGTTCGACGTTACAAGGCATCAATCAGTCAGGCTTGCGAGCTGTCTCTGCCGTGTCCAACTGGACCAGCGGCTTAACTGGCAAACTGAGAGAAAGCGTCACCGCAATTGGCAACCCTCGAAACGAGTCGAGCGAGAGTGACGTTTATGAGAATACCTTAAATGCAGACAGCGAAAGTTCAACAGAGAGTGCCGCTGAGCCGTCACGCCTGCTCGAGAAGAGTGCCGGCGCTGTAAAAGAGCTCGGGAGTAAGAGCTCGGTGCTTCTGAGCAAAAGTGGGGAGGTGGTTAAAGACTATGGCGGTCGTGGTGCTGGAGCCGTGTATGAGTACGGCAGTAAAAGTGCTGAAACCATGAAGGAGGTCAGCTCCAAAAGTGCGGAGGTTTTGGGAACTTGGACAAACGGATTGGCAGCTCGGCTACGAAAGTCTGACGACAAGACTGGTGACGCGGCTGCCGACGGTAAGAGTGAACAGGCCAGCGAATCAAGTGGCTCAGTGGGCGAGAGAGGATCGGCCCCAACTATTGAGAAGTCGACATCTGCCCCTCTGGCTGGGTTCATGGAGAAAAGTAAGTCTGCCCTGTCGAGTTTGGGAGAAGCGAGCAAGTATGCAGTAGTTAGCAGCGTTGAAGCGAGCAAAACGCTTGGGAAGTCTAGCAAGTCAGCGATGGACCAAGTGGGAAGCTGGGGAGGTTGGTCCGAGATGAAGGACCTCGGTTCTTTCATGAAGGAAGACTTCAACGACTTCAGCAACGAGTTTCAGGAATCCATGGCTGACCTAAGCATTCGGATGTTCCAGGTCGGATCCTATCCCCAACCTGTAGGCGCACCTCGAGGATCCTCCTCAGTCGCTCTGCCAACGAGTGTTTCCTCTCTGTCTCAAGCGTTCCACTTTCAACTTCCTATTAGGCGTGTCTCTTTTTTGTTGGTTTCAAGACGGGGTACGTCAGCCCTCGTTGTCTTGTTGTTGTGACAGGGTGCGGAATCTCGGGATTCGTCTGGAGCTGCGCTTTTGCTACACAGGTAGCTAGTCCTCTTGGTGTCCTGGTATATTTTTGTAGTCTGCAGCAGAGAATGCGCTGAAAGAACTATTTTCGGTACTTTTTATATTTGCAAAGCTTGGGAGGTATTGTGACAACTTTATTCGATGCTTACGGGTTTCTGTTGGATGTACAGCCTCGAGGTGGATATGCAAAAAATGGATGGGCTCCACGATAGAAACGATGAGAAAGCGAAGGTAACCGATAACTATTGGTGCTAGTGTGCCCAGGGTACTAACGCCTAAGTCCGTACTTGCGGCACGGAACATGGAGATTGCTAAACAAACCGAGGGTCTTGAAGGGTTGACGGATTTTATCGTTTGACACTGGCGGCGCCCACCAGGAGGCCACGCGACAGCATCACCTCCTGATCGACAAGTGGACAAAAGTACGCGGGGTGTGGTCTGCATACGAGGTTTGTCTCCTTTCTCCTTCCCCACTCTATATTTCAAGTGATGGGACGTCCTTCTTCATCTTTTGACAGCTTCCTTTGGTTGGTATTTGCTCCTCGACTTGGGTTAGCTCTTCGTTGGGATCCTTCCAAGTTGTTTGTCTTTATAGGCTCCATAGGTCGTTAAGATACGTGTTGCGATGAGGATATTCCATTTACTCCTCCCTGATAACGTCTCAGGCGGAACTAGACCAGATGCCTGTCATTGAGAAAGAACTGGCGGAAGTGAAAGCAAACATGAAGAAAGTAGCTCTTGAAATTGAACAGCTAGAGGACGTTCTCGAAGAGGTAACGATGCTGAAGGCCGTCAAATGTTGCCTGAACGCACCTTCCCCTGAGGTGGATCAAGTCTGGGATGCACTTCATCTTGAGTTGTGTGGATCGATTCTATGGCAGTTTGGGCTCGTGAGAAGTAATGTCAGAGCTGGCAAACTGAAGTCTAGTTTGCTCGCGTGCCGCGGCAGGTCGAGATTACTGCGGAAAACAATGTAGTCATTACTTCACAGCTGCAGTTTGAGAAGGAATACGACGCCAGGGAAGCTGCACATAGGTGCGCTCCAGAGTCAGCCTCCGATGTTCCTAGTGAAGAAACCATAACGAAGGTCAAGTTCGAAGCGTTGTGTGCATCACGTCCTGCCTGTCTGGAACAGAAAGGTTGTCGCATCAGGTGTTGAGCCGGCCGATCGACTGTTGGATGCCTGTAACCCTACAGGCAGAAGGTGAAGCGATGGGGTGAGGCGCAACAATCCTGGATCGACACGGCTGCAAACAACAAAAAGGTTTATGGCCGCTTCCTGTAACCCTTCTGAGTATTTCCTTTGAGCGGGCGGAGCACAAGCACAACAGGCATTGTTTTCGCCGTTTCGTATTATTTGTGCGCCCAGAATCTCTCTTGTTCGGTGTAACCACAGTGGTAGGAGTAGTCTCGACTACCTTCAGAAGCTCTTCCGAAATACCGAGATCGGCTGCAGTTCTCAGGTTAAATCCTTCGGAGACTCGAAAGCTGCTTGGTCGGCTCATGTTGTGATGTCTTGCATATGAGGAGAGGTTTGATACGCTGCGTGAGTTATGAACAAACCGCTATCTGTTGACCTTTGAATCGGTAGCTTCTGCACAGAACCGAACGAGCTCGCAAGCAGAGGCCGTTGCGGCACTCGAAGCCCAATTGGAGCAAGAAGCGCTCGCCCTCAAGCAAAAACTCGAGACCACTGCTCAAGAGTGTCCTGAAATAAAAGACGTCTCGCTTAACCTGTCGTCGACGGACAACAAGCTGGTTTCTAAGACTGAGCTCGCTGAGTTTTACTGTGAAGATGACGATGTGCGTCCCTCGTGATTGATGCTTACCCACCGTAGTTCCTCTCGTGAATCCTGAGTGCAAGAGTTCAACATCACCAAACGGCCATACACGTTTCCAGAGAGGCAATTCACAAGCTGAACTTTGTGGACACTTCCCTTTTAAAGCTCGAGGCAGTGTTTTCGATCTACCTTGAAAAGTGATCTCGGAATTGATTCACGGGTGTTGGGCATCGGGACCCCTGGCTCATAGAGTGTATTATGGTAAGTAAGGTAGTTAGTAATTTTGTGGCGAGGTGCTCTGGCCGCGATGCCGACTTTATCCATCAGGGGGAGGAAGAAGAGGAGGAGCGACCAAGGCACCGTCGAGGACGCAAAAAAACAGATGTAGATGAACCGTTGCGCCGCAGAGGGACGGAGTCAAAGGTGAAACCCCGTTCCAAACGCTTCTTTCGAACATATTTCTCACCTTTCCATCATGTCAAATATGTCAGGGGCATAATGTGTTGGCACTCACTTCAACCACTGATATGTGCAGCTTACCGATCTCGATTTGCAGGAAGAAGGTGGCAATGAGCAGTAGATTTTTTCATGAATATTGTTGTGCTCATTGCCTTCTGCCTGCTTCTCACATGTCCTTTCCTCAAAATGTAGAGAAGCGGAACACACACCAGATTTATCTTTAAAGGGCTTGTTTTATTGTAAGAGTAAAGACAAAAGGTTTCCATGACAAGCATATGAGCCCTTGACTCGGTTCAAAGGCAAACGTTGGTTGCCTGCGCTCTGGGGGGACGAGTGCATGATGTTGTAAATTTAACGCTGGTGAGATTAGTCTCCCCGTAACATGGACTCTGGGGGTTTGCCAATGGCTTGACCCTTCTAGCTCTCTTCGAATCTACCGAACACTTTTGGATTGCTCAATATGTGGAACAATTCTCGATATTCGTTTCTTGCGAACATAAGCCTATCAACACAAAACACAACGAGGGATGGTCAGGCATCTTTCAAACTGCTTAAAGCATGTTTTGCGAATTTTGGGTGAGCTATATTTACCTTTTAAACAACAATTGCATGTGCATATTGATGTCACCCAAGGGGATTGGATTTGCGAGGTGAATGGACTTTGAATAGAACATCGCAAACACTCATAACTAAGCATACAGCAGCACTAAGGGAGGTGGTATTATGCACACGTCAAGTCTTTTAAGGTTGACTGAGAACTTATGCGCATTTTTCGTTCTCACCCATAGTTTCCTGTGGAGTATGCCACCTTTCTTGCAATTATATTCGGGAACCCGTGAGCGCGCGCGGTTGGGATAAAAGAACTTCTAAACCGGAGTGACCCAAGTCTTGGTCCAGTATGCTCGATGCTTGGTGTCCCCCGCCCAATCGACGAGCCCCCTTGGGGAGTTGGGGAGAACCATCTCCTCAAACCTCCCTAAGCGGATACGCGCAGTGCATAAAAAAGTATGTCAGAGAAAGTGAGATATATATATATTATATATCGCGGTTGAACTGAACACAGAATCGCAGAGGCGGGCGAGTCACTGTTTGCAAGATGATTAAAATACGGGAAAGAGTGTTTTAACTGGGAGCAACAACAGGTGAGACGGGACTGTGACATGACTGGTGACACTTCAGGCCGAGGGTTGAATGACAGAGGGCCCACTGCCCCCCACTACATACAGATGGGGGGAAGATTGGGCTCCCCGTGACACCACCTCAGCCCGTGGGGATGAGGTGTCACCAGGCAGAAGAAATGCAGAGTCCACAGGCAGAAGAAATGCAGAGTCAAGGGACCATACCCGCCCGGCTAGAACAGCAAACCCTAACACGGAATTTGCTCGCGCCAAACTGCATCCTACTGCTAACTTCTAATCTCAAAGTGTCCGATGCTAATCTTCTTTCAGTGGCTGCTTGGAGTCGGCGGCCGCCCCCTGAAAGGACGGGACCCACGGTACACGGTACGTAGGGCTGGCCAATTGTCGTCATCGCCGCGATCGACATGCGGACGGAAGGTGAATGCTGCCGGGCTACCCTCCTCCTCCACGGCATCGTCGACCACTGCCGCGAACTGCAACGATGGAGACCCTGCAGGCTGGCGTGGCACAGCAGCCGCAGCCGGTGCAGCCGTCCCGGCAGGCTGGGACCAAGCGGCGATCGTGGGGCGGGGCGGCGCAGCCGGCGCAGCCGCCGGTGCCTGTCCAGGTGCGAACGTCGCCGTGCACGAGAAGGGGCAGACCCCCTTTGTGGAGAGGTGCCCGTCGGTGATACCCCACAAGCGAAAGCAGGAAATGCAAGGGTAGCCGGTGCCCTCCCACACAAGGTAGCGCCCATGGCGGGGAGGCGGCTTCCAGTCGCCGACGGGCTTGACGATGTTCAATCGCGATTGCATGGTGTGGAAGGCGGCGTCACCACCTTTTCCCCCCACCCTTCCCGCCACCACCAGCCCCCGAGGGCGGTGCACTGAGGCGGGACAGGTGGCCCTCGCTCTGCCATACGGTGGACATGCGGAGAACGAGGGAAGAGAACGTAAACCTGTGGCGAGCGGCGAGCTCACGTAGCACCACCAGATAAAGTGGTGAAACATGAGGGGAGCTCGCCGCCGACCGGCCGAGGACGTGGTGAAGGTCCTGGACACGACCGGCGTCATCGTAGGTGGGGTGGAGCCGGGTGCTGTCGCCAAGAACGCGAAGAACGCTAAGTTGGGGGGCGGGGGCGGCGGTCTCGTCGATTGTAGTTACCCACAGCTTCGTCCAGAAGCGGAAAGTGTCGGGGTCGGAGGTGGCCTCGACATGGAACCGTAGGCGTTGCAAGGCACAACGCCCGTCACGTGGATGCATGCGGGCAGACTCCTGGTAAAGGGCCAAAGCCGAACCCTGGAGAACGCCCTTGAGGATGATGAAGACGAGCTCGTTCAAGGCCCAGTGGTATTCCAAGTATTCGTGCTCGAGGTCAAAGATCTTGTCGTACTCGAAGTGGGACACCGGGGAGAGCACGTGGTGAAGGTTGCTGAGCAAGATGGCGAAGTCAGTCTCGGCGTCGGGGCCGTCGAACGTGTAGCCCTTCTGCGGCTTGAACCCATGTGAGCGTAAGAGCTTCACGAGCTCCTCGCCATAGCTGAAGGCGTAGTCGAGGCGGTCGGCGTACTCATACTGCTGCGAAGCACGCACCGGGGTGGAAACCTAAACCGAGGCATCGCGATGAAATGCAGCAGAGGTGGCAGCGTCGGAGACATACGTGGGCTTGGTGACGAGGGTGTTCATGCGCACCACCGGATCCGGACCGGTGGGGCCAGGGGTGCGAAGGCCTTGTCGAGGGGTGGCGGCCCTCGAGCCGGAATTCACGGAATGCGAGGGCGTGCCAGATGCAGAAGTGGCACGCGCGGAGCGGAGGGCATCTCCGAGGCTGCGTTGACCCGTTGATGACATAATCGTAAAAATGCGTTTTAGTGGGAAAGGTAAATAATGAGCGCTTGTGCTGCCCGAATTCCGGATTGTTCAACGGAAATAAAAGGTGACCCGGTCGCGATCGCTAACGGTGGCCGATGTCGGAGAAAGGCTTGTGCCGGGACGAAGCTTGTGCTTGACGTCAAAATCTAATCTTACGAGGGGAGCTTGTGCGGCCCCAAGAATCTTCAAGCAAAACGGAAGAAAACGCCCACAAGTGGTGGCCGATAACCTCAGAGAAAGTGAGATATATATATATATTATATATCGCGGTTGAACTGAACACAGAATCGCAGAGGCGGGCGAGTCACTGTTTGCAAGATGATTAAAATACGGGAAAGAGTGTTTTAACTGGGAGCAACAACAGTGAGACGGGACTGTGACATGACTGGTGACACTTCAGGCCGAGGGTTGAATGACAGAGGGCCCACTGCCCCCCACTACATACAGATGGGGGGAAGATTGGGCTCCCCGTGAGTATGAGGGGTTTGATGTGGGTAAAGGGAGCATGCAGGGCACCATCGGGATCATCGCATCAAAGAACAAACAATGATCGATACCGTGTTTACATTATTGATTTTGAATTAGATAATCCAGACATGTCAAAGTCATTCTATCTACAAAAAATGACAAAATTATCCACTGGGTACAGAGCTACGGACCCATCAACAAACAAGTATAGTATGATACTTAAATAATCGGGTGGCGTGTGTCACGCATACAACCGAATTAAGGATCGCACCTGGAACTTCCCTTCGCATAATCTGGCAGGATCCACTTTGGACACCGTTACCCAGTCCCCGCCTCCTGCACAGATCGGTAGATTCACAAGCCATAACAACGCCGGCCATTATGTCGCGACACGTACACACCAGCATCCCGCACCTAAACTCCACAGCCGTTGGTCTAATATGTCATCTCAACAGCAAACGAAACTGAACGTGCAAAAACGACAACCCCGATAAAATTAAACTTATGCACATAGGAAATACGCTTACTAGGGGAACTAATAGCTGTGCCGATTTCACACTACGCCGATCCTAGCAGAGTGTGAACAAGCCGTCAGAGATATCGCACTCGTGAACCACACCTGAACGCAAGGAAATGCGAGCCGTTTATGCATTAGAGAAAAGTGTTAAACTTACCCCTGGTCTAAAACACACCGGATCACGGGCATGCACGGACGTCGCGCTTACGCTCTTTAATGTGTCGACCGCGGGTTACCTGCGCTATCATTAACACGAAAGGCACACGCAGTCAATATGCAAAATCAGCTATAGGAAATCCCCTCGGGAGAAATATCGATCGCACAAAAGACAGCAGATAACCAGATATCCGTATGCGTCACTTCCCTTGCGACGGCAGGGTTGGGTTTAATCCCGAAGCGCGCCGGTGGCGAACGCACGCCCTGCCTCTTTAAAATGACAGTGTTACAATGCCCCAAAGAAAACAGGGGTGAAGCTATGATGACCAATGAAGCAACCGGTTAAAGTTCAAAAGTGGTCATTGATAAAAATGCCCACTGATACAGACCAGCAAACGGGGGCATCGCTGCCAAGCCAAGCGCGGAAAGCCACTGTGCAGCAGCAAATATATTGTCCTGTCGCAGATCACACCAACGAAGCCACTAACGAGTTAATACCTACGTATCATGCGTACGTAGTCCAATCTGCAATTTCCCGGCGTTTGCATTTCAATGCAGATCTGTCGTAGTGCCCCTGGCACATACACCATGTGTGTTTCTTTAAGGTCTGGGTATTCAAGTTTGGCTAAGCGTATCAATTCTTGACGGTCCATCTTATTATCATATAAATCAAAAAAGGTGGCAGATTAGGTCATATTCTCGTTATCTTATATACAATCCATAATATGACCTAATGTGCCACCTTTTTTATTCTTCAACAAACTCCTTATCTTGGTCAGCACGACCCGTGGCTTGACGTATCATCTCTGTGATTGGGTCATAGACCGGCACTTCCGTTAACGGTTTTTGTTCTATAGGATTCAATCCCAATTTTTCACGTATGTAATTCTTCTCACCTAAGCTTTCCGTAACACCCATTACATTCATGAAATCTGTGAAATTCACATTGGGAGTTTCTGATAGTAAGATTGGTTCTAATAAACCTTGAGTGGTCCTAAAGATACGTTCGTCGTTGGTGTCAGTCGGTGTGTAATATCCAAGATATCCACCTAGAGCTGAACCCGTCATAGCGTTCGCGAAGCCGTAACGAGACCTTGCTGTACTAACTCGCGTAGACTCCGGTGTATCTCAGTACATTTGTTCCACGCCATGCAATTTTGTCAAATCGTTTTCGGTACCTTCCTTTGGGTTGATGTGTACGATATCGTAATTGCTCTTTGGATGTGGTTTCAGTCGTGCCGGCAAGGACACCAGATCACCTTCAGTTGAGTATAATACTTGCTTTTCGGTCGGAGTGTTCATCGGTTCTTGCAAAGGATTAATTGCTGGATTGAAATGATGCCCGTCCACATTGTTTATTTCTGCAACATAATTGCTTTGACCTCCTCCGTTAGAGTGTCCGGTGACCGATAACTTATAGCCACCGTATTTACTTTTGACATCGTCAAATCGTTGTTGTGCTTCTTGATATCTTGATGTACTACGTTGTTGTTTCATCAATGTCAAAAGGTTGACATACCAATCTTCTACGTTTTGTCCACGTGAGATGTCCTGGGCAAGAGTGTTCAGACTTCCAAATTCTGCATCAGAGCCTCGATATGCAATAATGACGTCTTGGCTTTTAGGATTGACCAACGTTGTAGAGTTTCTACCCGACAAACTTCGGTCTACGTAATAACCCGGAAGTCCTTTCATAATACTTTTCAACCGACCTCGGTCACCATAACTATAAGCATAAGAAACATCTGATGCCCGTGCATACCTTGTTTGTGTAGGATTGTCCCTAGACGTGATATTAGCACCAAAGACTTTGTTCAGGGCGGTTCTTGGAAATTTCACGGCGTCTTGACTTAAGGCATTCAGCAAATTAGAGGTGTCCCTTTGTGTATACTTGTCAACATCGTTAGGTTTCATGATTGGTTTACTCTTGACTGTGACCATAATTTTGAAAGGTTTACTGCTGTTGTCAGACCTGTTACGCGAAACCGGACTATGTATTTGTTTCTCATCTTTATCGGTATCAACAGAATTACTAAAAGAACTGGTTGACGGACGACAGTAAGCATTGGACTGATAGCTTTGATTACAAGGTACTTGCATTACTATTAAGGAGGTTTTGATTTGGGTGCTAAATCGGCTCCAGTTATGTAACTTATTCCTTTTTGTAAAGGACTCATTGGAGCCGTCGGGGGTGCTATCTGACTTGTACCTCGTGCTTGTTGTCGTGTTGTTACATTCTTAGATGCAAACGTTCCAAACATGCTTGGAGAAGATACCTCACTGCTTTGTAATAATGCTGTTGCTTCCTTTCGCAGACGCGAACCCGGTCCAGTATCGCGTGACTGTTCAGGAGTGCTTGGTAATAGTTCTTTGGATGCTTCTGCGACCATGGCGTCTCGGTCTTCAGCGTCTTTGGCAAGACGTTCTAAAGTCTGTTGATTATATTCATCTTGTGTCATTGTTAACATAGGATTCATTGTCATCTTAGGATTAGGCATGGTTGTATTAATACCACTGCTACAGTCCTGGATATCTCTCACTAATGCATTGGTATTTATCCCTGAATCTCTCAGAGTGTTGTAGAATACCGCACTGTTTTGTGAAGGCATCGTTATCACGTAGTTGCTTTTAGCAAGTTTACCATATCCTCGGAACAGAGTGTCGGAACTTGAGCCATTGGCAATTCCCATCATTTTCATACAATTACGTCTTCCGACCTCATCGGTCAATATTGTTCTCATTATATATTAACGGTTTCTTTTTTTCAACAACTTGATTTCCGGGTCTGGAATATCAACAAACTCATTCTCTTCAGACTTCTCCTCATAGAATATCAATTGATATTTACGCTTACTTTTCCTAGACCGATTGAGCTTGAGGTAACCTTTCAATGTCTTTTGATAATTAGGGGATTTCTTGTCGCTGATAAACACATTGACCTCGTAGTTGTCGTAGTTTCTAGATGTCTTGGAAGCAATATTTCCTTCTATACCCTCCTTTTTAAGTTGACGTTCGACCTTCGTAACTTGCTTGTTTTCACTATCAGTCTTAGTCCCACGAGTTTCTTTGGATGGTTTGGAGACAGGTCCTTGTACTTCTTTCAGTTCTTGCGGCTTATATTGTCGGCTTAAGGTATCACCGTCACCGTCCTCTATCACGAAAGACAATTCCTTTCTACTTCGGACCTTATACACCTGCGTAGACCATGTTTGGCTCTCTTTGTCAAACGTCTTCTTAGTCACACGTAATCGCACCCGATCGCCTGGTTTAATGTCTAACTTCTGTAAGAGTTTGGCAGTTTGATTGCGTTTCAACAAGACACTTCTAATAACACGATTCTTATTCATGTCATCAGGAGGGGTAGGGAATCCTAGCGGCATGTGCATCACAAATGATGTAAAACATGTCCCAAAGGTTCACTCGACCCCTGGGGGGGCTTGGAACCCCGTGGATCCGCCATATTTGGGGGAGGGGCTGGGGAACGATATCTCTATGACGGTTAGCCCCCACACGGGTGTGGGCAGGTCGGTACCACCGAGTTCACTGCTTGTGGCGGGCTCTAGCGCGACGTAGATGGCAAGGGGCAGGTGCCCACTTGCGAAGGACATACGGTGGGAGGTGTGGAGTGAATTTGGGAGCAAGGGCTTGCCCTGTGCCGCCCTAATTTTAGTGCAAAATGGTGTTATATCAGGTTGTCGAAAGTGGCCCTGTAGGGGGGGCTGGGGCTGATTGGTTGAGGTGACTAATCTGGCCGCATAGGCCGAATCACTTCGATTCAAGCGGCGTGTAAAGCATCCCAAGATGCTAGAGGGTTGCCGAAATAAAGTATTTGGGGTGGTTGTTGGGGGGGGGGCAAGGTGAGAGCTTAAATTCGAGGGCACATCTGAGGGCCTCGGTGTCACGCGTGAATGGTACCAAGGCTGCCAAAAACCCGAACGCACGTAATTCTGACTGACTGTTAAAAGTGAGTACAGCTTTTTAATTTTCACCGAAATCGTCTACGCGTCAATGCCATCCGATATAAAAAAATTACTGGCTGCGATCGTCTACAGTAAATTCAGGTTTCTCTAGGCTGTAGTTACGATACAGTACAATAAAAATCGTCTGAACGATCTCTGAGTTCGAATCTCGCATCGAGCATTTAGTTTATCAGCTCGGGAAATATGCCGAGTCATCAAAAATCATTACTACTGAACCAATAAACGCTTCATAAATTAGTTGAAACCAATGAAATGTCCGCGATGCAAAGTCCGCGTCATCAGTCGATACCAGAATTATACTGTCACTTTTGATTTCCGAATATGATGACGTGTCTGACCTCACGTCACATGTCCAACCCAAAACAGATATTGAAAACAGAAAAAAACATGACTTGCACTCGGAGTACCGGTGGGACCTCGACCCGTAAGTCACTACACGGCGGCTGTTGATTTCCGCATACTAACGTATATCGAACACAACATAACTTTCCATATGCATTATAATAAGTGTTAGGAACAACATATCTTTTGCGCGAGCAAGATCCGTCCAGAATTTCGGATGCTGTACGGTTCTTATGAGGGGGGGTAATGGACGTGATTCGAGCCAGCCATCTCGACTCACGCCCAGCAGGGACGCATACCGCACGACATGAACATATCACGCATATCATATAAGCATAATAAACACACACTGAGCGTTTGGCAGTGCAATTTCACCTCTAGCGGACACGCGGATGTTAACCGCGTCCACGTTTCCGCTAGGGTTTCTTCCATCATTCGCGCGCTCGCTTGCAAGCGAGCGTGCGCATCGGATGAGGGAAGCGTTAGCGAAAATAGTATTTCATATGTGCTGTCTTCACTAAGTAAATTGCACAGACTGAACGGTCAACCACACATCTCGCTGTGGGCTGACGCGTTCATTTGGCGGAAGCGGGCGGAATTTCAGGATTTTGAAACCCGCAATAGTTGCGCTATGGGTCATCATTCTTTGCGAAACGGGTACCCGCATACTAAGTAGGAATATGTGATAATATTTTGAAGCAAAATATTGCTCAGATTATGATACAATCCTGGAGATCTTTACTTCGCTGGACAGGGGCACACTGCGGGAGAGAAAGCCTTCCGTCTTTAGCTAAAACTGCATATTTAACAAATTAGACTTAACGTAAAATATTGTTCAAGAACTGCAAAAAGCGACAGGAATTGCAAAAACGGACACGATTCTGTACAAGACGACACTGGAGAACTCCATCGTCCATGTCGCTCGGCTGTCGACAGACGCGAGAGGTGAATCTGTGAAAAGTAAAACGAAATCTTTTCTACGATGCCACACTACCGTATCACGCACAGGTCGGTGTAATCCGCCGTCTTTGACATACCATCTTTTTCGCGGGTACGCACGATTAAGTAGAGATATTACTATATTTTCAGCGAACGGTTTAGATGAATAAGTTCACAATTCCGAATTTCTCCCGACGAATGTCTCACGTAATGTATCCAAGTTATGAATTGTATTGCGCCACATCGACAACGGCTTTCAACATTCGATACCTGTAGGCTCTTATCGCCAGTTATATCCACGAAAGAGGAATATATAATCCGGGGGGGTCTCGTACTTAACATCTGACATTTCCTAAAGCAAAGTCGACCGTCGCATAGGTTTCAATCGGAGGGTTAATGCGTGCCACATCTGCAGCCACGTCGGATTTTTTGGGTCACGGTGGCAAACTAGCAATGCACGCTGGCATGTATCCGATTGCATTCACGCCATTCCACCTCCTGAGAATGTCTTACCCAGGCGCACCAAAATTCCTTGAACTCGACGAGTTCTGTGTTCATCTCAGGATGCACAGTCCCTCTACCTCGTGAGATCGAAGAGGATCCCACGTCTGCACGATCCCACGTCCCTGAGAGACTCCGTGAAATTAGCCAACATTTTCAGAGCGATCATCCACCATTAATTATTTCGATCGTCAGGTTTTAAAGCGATCTGAATTTAGCCAACTTTTTCAGCTGTCACTAGTTTGCTTAGTCAGTCAGAAAACTGTGTCATAGAGATATCAGCTCCGGATTGAAAGTGGGAATCCTGGCGGCATGTGCATCACAAATGATGTAAAACATGTCCCAAAGGTTCACTCGACCCCTGGGGGGGCTTGGAACCCCGTGGATCCGCCATATTTGGGGGAGGGGCTGGGGAACGATATCAGCTCCGGATTGAAAGTGGGAATCCTAGCGGCATGTGCATCACAAATGATGTAAAACATGTCCCAAAGGTTCACTCGACCCCTGGGGGGGCTTGGAACCCCGTGGATCCGCCATATTTGGGGGAGGGGCTGGGGAACGATATCTCTATGACGGTTAGCCCCCACACGGGTGTGGGCAGGTCGGTACCACCGAGTTCACTGCTTGTGGCGGGCTCTAGCGCGACGTAGATGGCAAGGGGCAGGTGCCCACTTGCGAAGGACATACGGTGGGAGGTGTGGAGTGAATTTGGGAGCAAGGGCTTGCCCTGTGCCGCCCTAATTTTAGTGCAAAATGGTGTTATATAAGGTTGTCGAAAGTGGCCCCGTAGGGGGGGGCTGGGGCTGATTGGTTGAGGTGACTAATCTGGCCGCATAGGCCGAATCACTTCGATTCAAGCGGCGTGTAAAGCATCCCAAGATGCTAGAGGGTTGCCGAAATAAAGTATTTGGGGTGGTTGTTGGGGGGGGGCAAGGTGAGAGCTTAAATTCGAGGGCACATCTGAGGGCCTCGGTGTCACGCGTGAATGGTACCAAGGCTGCCAAAAACCCGAACGTCATAGAGATATCAGCTCCGGATTGAAAGTGGGAATCCTAGCGGCATGTGCATCACAAATGATGTAAAACATGTCCCAAAGGTTCACTCGACCCCTGGGGGGGCTTGGAACCCCGTGGATCCGCCATATTTGGGGGAGGGGCTGGAGAACGATATTATCTCTATGACGGTTAGCCCCCACACGGGTGTGGGCATACCAAGGCTGCCAAAAACCCGAACGTCATAGAGATATCAGCTCCGGATTGAAAGTGGGAATCCTAGCGGCATGTGCATCACAAATGATGTAAAACATGTCCCAAAGGTTCACTCGACCCCTGGGGGGGCTTGGAACCCCGTGGATCCGCCATATTTGGGGGAGGGGCTGGGGAACGATATCTCTATGACGGTTAGCCCCCACACGGGTGTGGGCAGGTCGGTACCACCGAGTTCACTGCTTGTGGCGGGCTCTAGCGCGACGTAGATGGCAAGGGGTAGGTGCCCACTTGCGGAGGACATACGGTGGGAGGTGTGGAGTGAATTTGGGAGCAAGGGCTTGCCCTGTGCCGCCCTAGTTTTAGTGCAAAATGGTGTTATATAAGGTTGTCGAAAGTGGCCCTGTAGTAGGGAGGGCTGGGGCTGATTGGTTGAGGTGACTAATCTGGCCGCATAGGCCGAATCACTTCGATTCAAGCGGCGTGTAAAGTGTCCCAAGATGCTAGAGGGTTGCCGAAATAAAGTATTTGGGGTGGTTGTTGGGGGGGGGCAAGGTGATATCTTAAATTCGAGTGCACATCTGAGGGCCTCGGTGTCACGCGTGAATGGTACCAAGGCTGCCAAAAACCCGAACGTCATAGAGATATCAGCTCCGGATTGAAAGTGGGCATCCTGGCGGCGTGTGCATCACAAATGATGTAAAACATGTCCCAAAGGTTCACTCGACCCCTGGGGGGGCTTGGAACCCCGTGGATCCGCCATATTTGGGGGAGGGGCCGGGGTACGACGATATCTCTATGACGGTTAGCCCCCACACGGGTGTGGGCAGGTCGGTACCACCGAGTTCACTGCTTGTTGCGGGCTCTAGCGCGACGTAGATGGCAAGGGGCAGGTGCCCACTTGCGAAGCTAGGACATACGGTGGGAGGTGTGGAGTGAATTTGGGAGCAAGGGCTTGCCTTGTGCCGCCCTAGTTTTAGTGCAAAATGGTGTTATATAAGGTTGTCGAAAGTGGCCCCGTAGTAGTAGGGAGGGCTGGGGCTGATTGGTTGAGGTGACTAATCTGGCCGCATAGGCCGAATCACTTCGATTCAAGCGGCGTGTAAAGTGTCCCAAGATGCTAGAGGGTTGCCGAAATAAAGTATTTGGGGTGGTTGTTGGGGAAGGGGGCAAGGCGAGAGCTTAAATTCGAGGGCACATCTGAGGGCCTCGGTGTCACGCGTGAATGGTACCAAGGCTGCCAAAAACCCGAACGTCATAGAGATATCAGCTCCGGATTGAAAGTGGGAATCCTAGCGGCATGTGCATCACAAATGATGTAAAAACATGTCCCAAAGGTTCACTCGACCCCTGGGGGGGCTTGGAACCCCGTGGATCCGCCATATTTGGGGGAGGGGCTGGGGAACGATATCTCTATGACGGTTAGCCCCCACACGGGTGTGGGCAGGTCGGTACCACCGAGTTCACTGCTTGTGGCGGGCTCTAGCGCGACGTAGATGGCAAGGGGCAGGTGCCCACTTGCGAAGGACATACGGTGGGAGGTGTGGAGTGAATTTGGGAGCAAGGGCTTGCCCTGTGCCGCCCTAATTTTAGTGCAAAATGGTGTTATATAAGGTTGTCGAAAGTGGCCCCGTATGACGGTTAGCCCCCACACGGGTGTGGGCAGGTCGGTACCACCGAGTTCACTGCTTGTGGCGGGCTCTAGCGCGACGTAGATGGCAAGGGGCAGGTGCCCACTTGCGGAGGACATACGGTGGGAGGTGTGGAGTGAATTTGGGAGCAAGGGCTTGCCCTGTGCCGCCCTAGTTTTAGTGCAAAATGGTGTTATATAAGGTTGTCGAAAGTGGCCCCGTAGGGGGGGGCTGGGGCTGATTGGTTGAGGTGACTAATCTGGCCGCATAGGCCGAATCACTTCGATTCATGCGGCGTGTAAAGCATCCCAAGATGCTAGAGGGTTGCCGAAATAAAGTATTTGGGGTGGTTGTTGGGGGGGGGCAAGGTGAGAGCTTAAATTCGAGGGCACGTCTGAGGGCCTCGGTGTCACGCGTGAATGGTACCAAGGCTGCCAAAAACCCGAACGTCATAGAGATATCAGCTCCGGATTGAAAGTGGGAATCCTAGCGGCATGTGCATCACAAATGATGTAAAACATGTCCCAAAGGTTCACTCGACCCCTAAGGGGGCTTGGAACACCGTGGATCCGCCATATTTGGGGGAGGGGCTGGAGAACGATATCGGCTCCGGATTGAAAGTGGGAATCCTAGCGGCATGTGCATCACAAATGATGTAAAACATGTCCCAAAGGTTCACTCGACCCCTGGGGGGGCTTGGAACCCCGTGGATCCGCCATATTTGGGGGAGAAGCTGGAGAACGATATCTGCTCCGGATTGAAAGTGGGAATCCTAGCGGCATGTGCATCACAAATGATGTAAAACATGTCCCAAAGGTTCACTCGACCCCTGGGGGGGCTTGGAACCCCGTGGATCCGCCATATTTGGGGGAGGGGCTGGGGAACGATATCTCTATGACGGTTAGCCCCCACACGGGTGTGGGCAGGTCGGTACCACCGAGTTCACTGCTTGTGGCGGGCTCTAGCGCGACGTAGATGGCAAGGGGCAGGTGCCCACTTGCGAAGGACATACGGTGGGAGGTGTGGAGTGAATTTGGGAGCAAGGGCTTGCCCTGTGCCGCCCTAATTTTAGTGCAAAATGGTGTTATATAAGGTTGTCGAAAGTGGCCCCGTATGACGGTTAGCCCCCACACGGGTGTGGGCAGGTCGGTACCACCGAGTTCACTGCTTGTGGCGGGCTCTAGCGCGACGTAGATGGCAAGGGGCAGGTGCCCACTTGCGAAGGACATACGGTG
>LGRX02005986.1:0-20721 GCA_001247695.2 Cymbomonas tetramitiformis
AACAGCCATTTTCGCCCCCGGCGAGCACCCAAATAAAATTTTCTCATTATTTCTTCGACAAAGTGTTTAGTGAGGGGCCCCAAAAGATCCCACGAACTTCAAACACGCGATCCCGATCTTATATCCAATTCCTCTAGCACCCGCGCACTCAAAATGGCCTGTCCAGGCCCCAGAAACATCCATTTTTGCCCCCGACGAGCACCCAAATAAATTTTTCTCATTATTTCTTCGACAAAGTGTTTAGTGAGGGTCCCCAAAAGATCCCACGAACTTCAAACACGCGATCCCGATCTTAGTATATCCAATTCCTCTAGCACCCGCGCACTCAAAATGGCATGTCCAGGCCCCAGAAACAGCCATTTTCGCCCCCGGCGAGCACCCAAATAAAATTTTCTCATTATTTCTTCGACAAAGTGCGACAAAGTGTTTAGTGAGGGTCCCCAAAAGATCCCACGAACTTCAAACACGCGATCCCGATCTTATATCCAATTCCTCTAGCACCCGCGCACTCAAAATGGCCTGTCCAGGCCCCAGAAACAGCCATTTTCGCCCCCGGCGAGCACCCAAATAAAATTTTCTCATTATTTCTTCGACAAAGTGTTTAGTGAGGGTCCCCAAAATATCCCACGAACTTCAAACACGCGATCCCGATCTTATATCCAATTCCTCTAGCACCAGCGCACTCAAAATGGCCTGTCCAGACCCCAGAAACAGCCATTTTGGCCCCCGGCGAGCACCCAAATTAAAATTTCTCATCATTTCTTCCACTAAGTAGTTCGTGATGGTCCTTGAAAGATCCCACGAACTTCAAACGCGTGATTTGGTCACCTAACTGAAATCCTCTAGCCCCCGCGCACGCAAAATGGTCCGCTCAGGCCCCAGAAACAGCCATTTTGGCCCCCGGCGAGCACCCAAAAAAAATATTCTCATCATTTCTTCCACTAAGTTGCCCGTGATGGTCCTTGAAAGGTCCCACGAACTTCAAACGCGCGATTTGGTCACCTAACTGAAATCCTCTAGCCCCCGCCCACTCAAAATGGCCCGAAAACAGCGTTTTTGCCCCCCGGCGAGCACCAAAAAAAAAACCAAAAATTTTTCCTCACGGGGTCTTATTATTGCCCTAATAAGGCCTAGTAACTCTCCAAACATCATAAAACCTCCATTTAGATCGATTATGCATTTTCTTGCCGAACTTTTTGCGACGGCTCATGAGCACCCGGTGTTACAAAACATATGTTGCGGTGTACTCGGTTGAAGAAGATCTTTACTTTTGTAGAAAGACAGTCGTTAGCTTTGCGCTCTCGTCATAGTTTAATACACAGCAGTTTGGTGTGCTCATATTGCTAAAAGACTTCGTAGGTAAGCAGAATGTGATGTGGATGATATCTACGCACATTTTTTAATTCATACGGCTGTCTACCTATCGCCGTCGACTTAGCGTGCCCCACCGGTTTGTTCAGTAACAGCTGCACAAGGGTTGACGTTGATGACGTGACTTCGGCTGCAGTAACGCACGCGATCCCGACTGCGCCATCAACAACAAGTCCCACCATATACCCGCGGGAAATCTCAACTTTAATCCCAAGGTGCCTCCATCCGTACCACTCGTTTTCAGACACTTTGTGTATCCGCGATCGGTTAGTCCCCGCATCAGCCTGCAATTCGTTCAACAGTTTATCTTTTTGTGTCTTCCTGCATATCCTGAATCTAAACCAAGACCTCTGCATACAGAGACCTTGCTGATGCACGCGGACCACGCTCAATATGAGGGCCAGGCATAACATATTGTTCCATCCGCAGTCTGCAAAAGCTTTGATAACTAAATGCTACCTGCATCTTGTGCATCTGACCTCAGACACCAGGCCACGAGTCGGCCAAAATGGGCACCGCAACCTCAGAGACGATATACATCAATACCGTTTGGGAGAGTAAAGACTCGGAAGATCTGAAGACACTGGCAGAGCGCTAACCTGGGATGATAGACGAAACGCTGCTGAAAGTAGCTAAGGAGGAACATGCCGACGATGTCTTGCGCACCCCGGAAGAGCTCACGAAGGAGGCATTTCTCGCGCGACCGCCTGCCCTCGGTCTCACACTCGAAGATATGAACGACGTTCGTGCCGCAGCAAGTACGCTCGAACCACGCTTCGAGGCGTCCGTGTTCAGACAGTTGCGGCTTCGGATGCTGCGGATGATGATTCCCTGCGACGGTGCTTCCACGGTCACCCAGCTTGCTGATAGGCTGAATGCGGAGCTCGTACTAGCTGGAGTGACTGCGCCTACGGGATGGTACCATTTTAACAAACGATGCTACGGCATCCGTCGAATCGGATTGCGCGCGTGTTGTGCGCATGGGTGCCTGCGTGCAGAGTCGCCAGAGGACGCAGGCAAACACTTCCTTAAGTGTGTCGGGTGGACTTATGCCCAATACTGCAGCAAGGTGTGTCAGCGGAGAGACTGGAAGACGAGCCACACACATGTTTGTAGGAATGCCAAGGAGCATATGCAGAAGCATGACGAGTACACCAAGATTATGTACGACTCGGTGCGGAAGATGGGCTTTGCTTCTGGTGACCATACTTGCGGCTTCAAGATTACAACGTCGGATGGTTCCGGAGCACCAGCGCCAGTTCCAAAGCGCCCGCTGTGCGATGTCCTGACAGAGTGACATTTTGGGGAATGCGGGCACGACACGATCTCCATGGAACGTACGCCATCGTAGAAGATACACCTGGTCCTAAAATGGATCGCTTTATTGTACGGTGCGAGACGACTGGCGACTTGGTCCGAGTCAAGCCTGATATCCTACTGTTGGCAAATAAGGGCAAAACACTCCCTTCTGTCCTGCCGGTGGGATTCAATTGTACCAAAGAAGCTATTACCAACAAGTCCGTTGGACAAACTGGCGGAGACCCTTGACTGCACTTCAAGGGGAGCACTCGTTGAATTTGAAATATGATTTGAACATCTTGTCATCAGTGCTTTAGCTTAAAGGTTTTCCCACTGCCCGTAGTTTTTCATGCTGGCGCATCTTCAACAGGCACGCAAGTGAATATTACGTTCTCAGCATAAGCGGAATAACTGATTGTTTAAATCGACTAGACATTTCAAAACTGCACTCAATGGAACACGCTGCGAATGGCTCAAGTAAGAAAGTTGTGTGAACACCACGCTTCGGTATTAATTCTCAGGCGAGGCTAGAGGGGGCACGTCGTCCCCTAACAACACACCACAGGGGCAGCCCCTACTAATAACATCGCACCAGGGGAGAAGCCCTCCCTTGGGGACTCTCGGCCCCATTTTTCGGAAATTCCCTAGGCCCCGCTTCGGCCAGCTCGGCCAACCACCCAAAAATTCCCGCCGCAGGCGCGGATTTTTTCGCTTAAGTATGGTGAAATACTGAAAATCGTCCAAA
Source organism: Cymbomonas tetramitiformis (assembly GCA_001247695.2). Classification (NCBI taxonomy): domain Eukaryota; kingdom Viridiplantae; phylum Chlorophyta; class Pyramimonadophyceae; order Pyramimonadales; family Pyramimonadaceae; genus Cymbomonas; species Cymbomonas tetramitiformis. Next base: position 3,416 of record LGRX02005986.1, read on the forward strand.
AAAGTGTGTATCCGAGGTTTTATGTGGTTATGAGTCTCGGCCCCACCCTAAAAAAGGTCGGCCCCACATCGGCCCCAGCACCCCATTTTTAGAGAGGTCTCTCGGCCAGGGGCCGGTCAGTCGCGACAGGACTTCTCCCCTGCAACGCACAGAGGGGGACTCTCTAATAAGACGAACACATGGGAAGCCCCCGCGAACACGCAGGGAAGCCCTGCCCTGGGACACACCCATTGATGGCCCGGAAACTCACAAAAGGAGCGTCTAAGAACACCGGGCGGGGTGATACAAGTGGAACGAGTGCGGGAGTTTGTTAAGCCGGTTTCACGCGACTTTTTCCCGGCCATTGCCACCAGATACTTGAAAAAGCTCGGCTGGGTCGCGGCGACTGGGAATGCTCCCGTTACCTTGTCGCATGAGCAGCATTGCACTCGGGAGGCACGACAAAACCTAGTGGTTTTGGTACACAACCTAGTGAAGTGACTCCACAATATCGTCGATCGGGGTTCACTATATTGTGGAGTCACTTTTCGGGTTCATTGAATCCACTACCTGCCGCCCGTCCACGACATTTTGTACAAAAACGACTAGGTGATGTCAACAAAGTAACGAACTTTGCATACGCATTGATTGAATCGAATACATTCGGAATAATCCTTATAGATTCGGATTGATTCGAATAAATTTGGATCCATTCTAATAAATTCAGATTAATACGAATAAATTTGGATTAATTCGAATAAATTCGGAGATATTCGAATAAATCTGGAGATATTCGAATAAATTCAAATTAATCGGAATTAAATGGAATTAATTGAAATTAATTCGAATTGATTGGAATTGATTGAAATTAATTCGAATGAATTCGAATGAATTCGGATTATTTCAGATAAATTCGGATAATTTCGGATCAATTCAAATAAATTCGAATGAATTCGAATGAATTCGGATGGATTCGAATTAATTCGGATGACTTCGGATAAATTCGTATAAATACGAATAAATTCGAATAAATTCAATTCATTTCGGATACATTCAAATAGACTCGAATAAATTCGAATTAGTTCCAATAAATTCGGATTGATTCGAATAAATTTGGATGCATTCTAATAAATTCAAATTGATACGAATAATTTTGGATTAATTCGATTAAATTTGGATGTATTCGAATAAATCTGGAGATATTCGATTAAATTGAAATGAATTCGAATTAATTGGAAAAAATTGAAATTAATTCGAACGAATTCGGATTAATTCGGATTAATTCAAATAAATTTGGAAGCCAAGCTGACAAACGTTCTCGTGCAACCCCTGCTCTGTGTGCGCGCAACAGAATGATGTCCCCCTATTTTTTTTCTTCTTATTATTAAAATTCCTCATTAATCCGAAAAATAATAAATCATCAGTGGATAACTTTTGACACACTCAACCTGAGCGTCTAAGCCGCACTCCACGACATCCACCATCTCCGCATACCACCGCAACATTTAATACCTCCGAGATACTTCATCACACCGCAATATTTCATACCTCCGCTATTCAGTGTAGTGACTCCACAATACAGTGGATTGACTCCACAATATAGTGGATCGATATCATAAACTTATATCAGGTGCCCCCAATACACACACACGCACACATGGCTCAGAGTGTGTGCCTGGGTCATACTGATGGGTGCTCTTAAAACGCTACATTTCTCATCTACGCTAGATTACTCATTTCCTCTCCGCATTATTTCGCATCTCTGCCATATTCCTTCTCTCCGCTCGCTTTCATATACCGTGCAAGTAGTCCTGTAATGATACGCCCGATATCAATATATTCTAAAATGGTACCCTACCGCGCGTCTCAGCGTCTCAGCGTCTCGGCGTCTCGGCGTCTCAGCGTCTCGGCGTAGCCAGGGAAGATATCTTCCGTTGAGCTGGTACGGCCCCAAATCAAATTTTCTTTCGGCCCGCCTTCGGTCCGCCCGGTCCGAACTACAAAATGCCCGCCGCAGGCGCAAAATTTTTAATCTTAAGTATGGGAAAATGCATAAATCGCAAAATTTTCATCAAAATTTTAGAAGTTTGCGCCAAATTGGTTCGGCCCCAAAGCAATTTCTCTTTCGGCCCCTCTTCGGCCCGGGCCTCATTTTGGCGACTCAGTTCGGCCTGGGGCCGGCCAATCGGGGTAAGAAATCTTCCCTGGGCGTAGCCATTATACCCACTATCGTCACTACAGTATAGGCTCAGCCGCTATCGATATCGTGGAGTCCCTCCACGATATAGTGAAGGGACTCTACTATATAGTGGAGAGACTCCACAATATAGTGGAGAGACTCCACAATATAGTGGAGAGACTCCACTTTATTGTGGAGTCAGACCACAATATTGTGGAGTCAAGCCACAATATTGTGGAGGCAACCCACACTATTGTGAAACCCACTAGGTTTTGTACAAAAAACCACTAGCAAAATGTACGAATTCCCATTGCACTCAAGCCACTTTGCACGCGATGCCTATGCGCGTATCACTGTGTCGAGACCCGGTCGAAGTTTTTTTGGCCGAATCCTCTCGCTCCAAAACCCTTTTATAGAAATTCGTAGTCGGCGAAACACGAACATGCGTCATCCTGTTGGATAGCAGCGAGTTTTGGCCCCGTCGTTGAGTCAGTGATGTGCGGCCATTATTCTGGCTGGTCAAAGACCAACAGGCCCAGACGGAGGAGTTGTCAGCAGACTCGTCGTTGTATAAAGTTTCAAACTCCGCGGACGTACGTATTGCAACGGCATCCGCATACTAATAGGGATATGTTTAGATGTGATCGCGCGCTGGAAAATATTTTGTCTGCTCGTAGGAAGTCAGAAACCGATCTTATTCGGGTGGTGCTACTGTGTGGTGTTCGTCCAGATAGCTCGGAGCACAACCGACCCGAACCTTCACAATTCACATCCAAGTCAAGACTCAAGAAACCCTTCGGTCTCCGAAGCTGTGTCGCCATCCCCCAAAATGTCACGAGGAGATTCAATTACCGTCCCGGTCGAGTCTAGCAGGATAGACACTTCATTAACTTCTCGTCGCGGACACACTGTGCACTCGCAGATGTATATACGCGATGTCACAGTGTATTCGTCACCCAACGATCAAGGACCCAATCGCTACGCGGCCTGGGTTTTGCAAGACGAGCTGAATTTGCAGAGTCGTAGTCCCACGCAGTCCCAGCACACGAAATCGTAAGGCGACACTGAGGAGGTCGAGGTCTGGGAATAGTCGAGGTCGTCGACTGCTAGGCAAAGTCGCTGCTGCAGGCGACTGTCTAAAGACCCTTAATATACGCGAAGTGCTTTCGTAACGACCCAATATTCCTAGCAGTATGGCACGTCAGCGGACGACGTCTCCGGATATCTTTAGGGACAGCATGTGCACCTCCAGGGATGCATTCTTCTACGAAGCCGCTGCAGCTCCCCGTAGGGATAAGCAACCGTTATATGTTTGCTTATACAGCTGAACGCTATGATGTGCTACTTTCCGGGTGCGTCACCAACGACTTATTTCAGGCTCAGATTGCTTGCTGCGGATATGATAAATGCCGGGTTTTGTTTTGGACGCGAAACTCGATTTTAATTGTTTTGTACGAGTGAGAGCATTCTTATATTTGCAGGGCAGCCCACATGACCGTCGTCACTAATGCAGCAGTTCGTGCTATGCTGAGTGACGAAAGCTCCGTGAATATGGACTCCTTTGTCGGTCCTTGCGTTGGGTAGTTGAACAAGCGTTATTCGGTTGGTCTGTTGTAGAAGAAAGTGCCATGTGCAACGTCAAATGGTGTCACACTACCATACCGGCGAAGGGCGCAGGTCAGCAGAGGGAGGGGGTCATCATCGGAGTGACATTGTCAATAGTCAGTTGATTTTTACGGGGCTTATTTCTGCACGGTCGCGAGAGTCGAGAGCGCTGGACCGCCGTGCAGAATTAAGCCAATTAAGTAGCGCTTTTCCGGTCTACTTGATTCTTCTTTTATATTTCTGAGCTAGTATTTGGGTAGCATCTGATGAAGGGAGGGAAGGGGCTTGAAGGGAAAGGGGAGGATGCGATAGTCGCACACATTATTTTACGATGCGCATACGAGAACTGTTTTAGTCGTAAACACATATCTTTTCATTTTCTTCGTTAATTCGCAATCTGTTGAGGGGAGGATTGGGGCAGCCAACAGGACATTGGAACCTTAACGTCAACGTCCATTTTGCAGTCGTACGCAATACCGTAGCTTTACCGTATATGGAGTATCGTGTATGCCATTGGGCATGATCGTCCGACATACTATGGTGGTATATGAGCTACCCACGTTCAACATATTTATATAGGGACGCTATTATGGTGTGCCTGACATGTCCCACATGTCAATATAATGTCCGTGCCATATACCGAAAGCATAGCGAAGTATATCGAACCTAGCTCGGTCAGCGCAGGAGTCAAGAGGTGTGATTACAAAACATATCCACGCCAGCACGTGAATGGCTTCTGGTATGAAGAGGACTTCGATGCCTAGATGTGACCTAATGATCTTAAGGAGCCCGAGGCAGAGGTCGCAATGGAGAAGTTTTCAAAACGTATCCTTGGAGTGCTGACTTTGATGTGAAGGTTGTCCTGGCGAAATATGAAATGTGCAAGAAAATTGCGATCAATCTCTAATTGATTTTATTCCGTAGGATTGCGATCAATCTACTTTGTGCATTTTAGACAAGAAATTGCGCGACTCGCGCATGGAATATTGTCTTTCACCAAAACATCTGAGGGTACTACCGTAACGTCATGCACAATGTTATTACGAAAGACAATCGCGGCAATAATACACAGTATCGATCCATAAACAAACAACGGTTTGCATCCCCAGCTCACATTGGAAATATATCGTACAGTGCGTAGGTGAAGAGCCCCGCATTCGCAACGTGGGCCGCGGAGTACAGCGCCGACTTGCTCCCAGGATACTAAATTAGGGACACTTGGGTAAGCATGATTTCCAGATGCTATTTGCATGCGAGATTGGGAAGCGATATCGCATGCAACGGAAACCGAGAGCGCGCGCGCGTGAGAGCACGACCCCGAATATTTCAAGGCCGTGCACACATATAAAACGGTTAAGCTTAAGCAAGCGAGGGGAGAGCGATAAAGTGCGGACACTCTTATTTTCCCGCACCAGTATCGTTTCGGTCGGACACGTCATGCGTCATCATGCTAGCAAAGCATGCAGCATCGTCATTAAGATGAAGTGACCATGGTCCGTGTCGCTGCCCTGCGCTGCGCTGTCGTTGTCGTTGTCGATGACATGCCATTGAAACGGCATATCGATAACACCGTGGAGTAGAAACACGAAATATGTGGAGTGACACACGACGTGGAGTGGGTACACAAATCATATGGAGTCAACACACAAAACTTACAGAGTCTTCACACTTATCCCCATATAAAACACATAGTTACGGTATCCCATCAAGTCTATAGACCCAACAAGGGGCCACTTTATGGACCCAGTGCATGAACCCACATAAATCCAGGAGCTAATTCATTGTTTTGCGACACAACGCTAGCTCAGACACTAGGAGTCAGAAAGAGGAAACAATCTCGGGTACAATCAGTATTTCACTCAGCCTTGTCGAAGATACACCAGTTACCACGAAGGTCCAAGATGATGAAGCATACGTTAAAACCAAGATGTCTCATGATCCATACACATCGTGGTTCATAGTGAAGTATCGATCGTTGTGGGATTTGCTGCGAATCTTGATTCCTATCGCTTCCTGCCTCTGTGCCATACACGACTCACCAATCATTTCTCCGTGGCTTATATCAGCACTCCAGTTACGAAGAACATGCACACACTGCACAGAACTTGCATAAAGTAAGTTGAAGCAGAGCACCTGCTTGACCACATACATAATGCGCGTATGCCGGCAGATCACTTTGCTGGCGAGCTTTAGAAGCTCGTTAGCACATCATTGACTGAACGAGACTGTCACGGGGAATTGCTTGACCAAAGCATGCGTGCCAACTGCAATAGTGATATTCATATACAAGGTGGATGATTTGAATGTGTGACTTGGCGATCGAGGTGCATTTGAGGGCACGGCGTGTCTAAATCTCCCGAAGCATATAACATTTTGCACAACACACCGCCATCCAATAAGTACGTGTAGGGAGTGCAAGAGACCTTGTAGCTGGCCCAATGATCCCATGTGCAATGAGCACATTCGGCAACAGTCCAGCCAGTGCAGGCGATAGTGCGAGTGTTCTCAGTCCGTATGCGCCATGCAAGACAAAGCAACAGTAAGCTCCTGCAATGAGGGCATAGCAGCCTATCCACCCGCTCCACCAGAACGGACGTTGCTGTGCTATATGGAACCCTGCAACACGAGCCCCGCCACGAGAACATAGCACTCATCTTTGACATCGGCGTGAGCTGCAAATCTGTTCCATTCACTAACCATCAGCACATCACAAGCAGCTTGGCGTATTGACTATGTGCACGCCGCACGGAGGTTGGCGAGTGTTGCGCCCACTCCTGCGTCTCGGCCTGGGGGCTGAGCGTATACCAGATATCCGATGCTGAAGCGTTTTCCGAGCGCGGTACCCCACGAGCCATACATAAGTGGGGAGCTGCACGTGTAGGAGGATTACGGTGGTGATGATAAAGGTGTCAAAGTTCGCTGTGAGCGGCCGGTCGATCCCCAGTGCAAGCTTGCCAGGAAGCAGCCGGCCTGAGGAGCAGTTTAGAGGCAGATTTGTCAATTCTCGGGATGCAGCTGTGTAACGTATTCATCAATCCATCCCACCGATTCCAAGCACTTCCGGCTCTGAAGCAGAACATGTTGGTTGCTGGGTTAGCTCCGATTAGAGGTCTCCGGCGGACGCTCGGGCGACCAGCGATCTGGAGAGCAGCGCTCCATGTATTCATTCTTGCCTCATCACCGGATCATAATCACAGTCTTGTTTCATGCCGGGTTCTTAATCACATCAACGTCCTCGTCACTGCCCGTATGCATGGGACTCACCGGGCATTATAAACTCTGACTCTGCCACAAGATGTGTAGGCATGATATCAATGAATACCCAGGGCCCGACCAATAAGTAGGTTCCGTATGCAGCCTGAGCAAGCATGCCACCTCATTCCCTCACTTGAGACACCTCCACATCAGAATCTCTGTGGTGGCGAAATCCTATTGTCACACGAGCTCGGCGTAAGTATTACTACCACTTGTCTTTAAATGGAAGATCCAACGATGCGCACCACATCTAGCTAGAGATTCAACGGCGCGCGTCACCTTTAGCTAGAGAGTACCCTTTTTTTATGGCTGGCGCAGTTATCCGACCCCAGCAATTGAGATATAGCTCGTCTGTTACAAGTCTCGTACGACGGACAGGCCGTCTCAACATTTCTCTTTTTAAGATATACAATCATCGGTGTATCGCCGCATGCATCACTGGTGTGGCCGCACTACGGCGCGTAGGAATGCAGATGGAGCCGCGCCTCACCACAGTGTAGAAAAAGCGGTTATCACGAAGGGACTCGACCAACGCCACCTTCATCGTCGCCAGGATTCCCACTCGAGCCTGAACGGCCCAAGCAGACCGAGCATGCATTCAAAACCATCCTTCCGCCTTCGAGCCGGTGCTTCCAAACAGAAATTACGCATAGCGCGGTCGAAACATTGGGAATTCACGGCGGTGACGAATGCTCAAGCTGTGTTCGCCAGGCATGAAGACTGATTGGAGAATCGCGATTTAAGCATTCTAAATTCACTTTGACTGCTTCAATCTGGCGTGCTCGGCTGGAGGTGCCTAGCAGTGGGCCACGGTGCTGTTCTGGATCCTGAATCTGGCTGTGAGTCAGAATTAATGCCTCAGAAATAATTCAGGTTATTAAATCAAGACTCACAGCACAGTCGCGCCCGCGGAAGGGCGCGACAGATCGGGCAACCCTGTAGGTCACAGTCTGCCCGATCAGGCCCAATATATACCGCGGAGGTATAACGATCGGAGTCTGCGGCCCCGTGGCCGTTACACTAAAAGTGGAAGCTCTCACGGTCCCGGCAACTTTTGCAATTCTGACCCTGAAAGCTTCGGCTTTCTCTCTCAATTTCTGTAAAAATCTGAGTGTTTTTCGTAAGAGTAAACTTTTTTTCACAGTAGAAATATTTTTCGTGAGTTACTTTAGGAAAGCTTTGGCGGACAGCGATACAGCTAGCACGCGCGTTCTTTTGCATGTCGGAGAAGCTGCGGTCGGGGCCTCGAGGTGATTACGGCCAGCCGCTGGAGAAGGACGCGAGCACGCAGACAGACATTTCTGGGGTGCACAGTTTGTTGGAAGATCGGCGAGCCGTGAGGGACTGGACGCATCCTGTCTTCGTGCCTTGCAGCTGCAGGTTTGACTGTCGCTACTGGGACCCGCAGTTCCCTTACCCGGGCTACGTTTTTCCGAGGCAAGGTTACAGATCGCAGGAGGACAAGGAGGCTGCTGCGCGCTTTTTTCCGCCGTTGCCGACGCACGCCAACCGTTGAGCCTCTGAGTTACGCGGGGGCGGATCTTTCATTGCGAGAAGTGTTTCCGGCTGGAGTTTGCCAACTTGTTTTCTTTGATTAGTCAGCATGGCTTTGTCGACTTCGAGAGACCCGATGTGGGACGTGTGGAACGTGCCCGATGCCGGTCAAGTTCTGGAGTCGTTGCGGGACATCACGGTGGGGACGACGGTCACCAAGAGCGATTGGGACTCTGCGCGTTTCGAGATTCTTGCAGGCTTTGCCGCGATCGCAGAGCAGCTGAGGAGAGTGCCGGAGGCGGTGCTTGATGACACCCGGGAGCTTGTAGGTCTCGGTCTGTTGGAGGAGGCTGCAGGTGCAGGACCGTCTCCGGAATTTCGGGTCGCAGCGGAGTGGCTCTTCCGAACGGGAGGTGGACAACGACTCGCGCTGATGCCAAGAAGCGGATGAAGGCAGTCTGGGCCTGGGGAGCTGCCATGCTTGCAGGTCTGGAGGCTACACCGGCGGTGGCTGGAGGCTCGGGCGCACCCGGGCCGGCCGGCGCTGGTTTGGGCCCGGCGGGAGGCGCCGAGGGCTCTGCAGGCACAGTTAAGCTCGCGCACGCGCAGTTGATGGCGCTCATGGACGCAGCCGTGGCGAGAGTCACCGGGGGGGGAATCGGCGCGCCTGCCGGGGGCTCTAGCGCTTCGGGGGTGGAGCGCCAGTACCAGTCGGCGCTGGAAAGGTCACAGGGCAAGCGTGACGGGTGGTCGATTGATCACGACAAGCAGGTGCGGAGCCAAGGTGCTAGCGGAGGGGGCGAAGCTTCGAGAAGTTTTGCTCCGTTTCCGGAGCGAGCACGCTTGGAAACGCCCCGGTCAGGCACTGGAAGCACACGTCTTCCCCGAGATGGTCTGGTCCCGTCCACTGCTGGAGGAGTCCTGCGACATCGACGAGTTGCTATCGGGATCCGAGGCTTCCGTGGAGGACTGGCCTGTGCTGGTAGATCTGCTACGGGAGCGTGTGACAGCGATGCAGACTTTCGCCCGTGACAAGGACCCCGGTGCGACATTTGAGGATGTCTTGGACGACTCATTTGCCAGGAAGAGGGCAAGATCGCCTTCACCCCCGGCGGCGGCGAAGAGGGCGCATTCCGAGCCGTCGACGGTAGCGGGCGGGGTGAGTTTAACGCTAGCACTCACCCCCGCCCGTCGGGATGACCTGGCACAGGCGGCGGCAGGACTATGTACGGTGACCGAGGAGCAATTGTAGCAGGCGCTCAAAGGCATCCTCGAGCCGGAGGCGATTCCAAGCCAGCAGGTGAGGGAGCCCCGCGCCCAGTGATCCCCCAACATGTCGGGGGCGCGCTGTCGGGACTGGACCTCCGAGTGTACCCAGGGCAGACACTGGATGCCCAGGAGAAGAAGCTGGTGCTGGGGGACGAAGGTAAGTCCCTCCAGTGGGAGACGGCTCCGGGTCAACAAACAAGAGGCGTAGATGTTCGACCTTACCGGAGTGGGAGCGCCGTTTCTGCTTCGTGATGCGGAAGGTGCAGTCCGATCGCCAACATCGACTGATGGTGTACTTCAAGGAGTGGTTTCATCTGCGGGCACTGGAGTACGATGTGACCTCCCTCATCAAGTTTTACGAGTTCCTGATTTTACAGATGGAGGAGGACTCGTCGGTCACCATCGAGAGGCGATCCGACACCGAGCTCTTCGAGGATTACGTGCGGGAGCAGCAATTGCGGCCGGCGAGGACGCCGAGGCCGCTCGTGGACGATAGCAACCCGCGCGGGGGCAAGGACAAGAACGGCAAGAACGCGCCCAACAACCCCCGGAATGGGAACGGTAAGGAGGGCAAAGGTGGCAAAGGTAGGGGCCGAGGCGGAGTTGAACTCCCGCACAACCGACGAGCGTGTGCCTTGCATCGGCGCGGGGAGTTCACGTTCCAGCAGTGCAGATTCGAGCATGTCGGCGGCGATTGCGGGGCCGCGGACCATGTTCAAGGGGCGGCAGGGTGCCCCGGGCCCCAATGAGGGAAGCGGCAGAGTCCGGCGCAAGCTGCGGCGTCGGACACCGGACACCGGACACAGGCGGCGGTGAGGCGCCGGCTCTAGAGCCGGTGGCCGGTGAGGGCCATGACCCCGAGGACGGAGAGGAGGAGGATGATGTGATGTCGTTGGCCCATGAGTTCGAGTTCACGCCAGCGGAGCCGGGCGGAGGCGACTACATCTAGAGCGAGCGCGGTGGGGGCGACACCGAGGACATCTTGCACGGAGGGGACTGGTGGAGGCACCTAGTGCCGACATCCTTTGCTCCGGTGTGGGATGTGACTGGGTAGGCCCTTCGGGGAGAGCCCGAGCCGGGATGGACAGCGGCTATGAGCACCTTCGCCGTAGCACCCGCTCCGGTGTCCAAGTCGGATCCGGAGACATGGAGTGTGCTGGAGGGGGCGAGCCGACGATTGAGGAGGTCGAAGACATGGCCGGCGATCCGAGCGCAGCTCCTCAAGCCACGCAAAAGCGGATGGAGGCGATGGGCACCCTGGAGCACGAGCGAGCGAGGTACGTGCAGAAGGTGCGGAGTGTGGGCGCGGCGGTGCCTTTGTTGACGGAGCGCGCGCACCTCATGGCTGCAACCTTCGAGGATTGGCGCGACGTCCATTTCCTTGTGCGCGGGGCGGCATGCGGGATCGGTTGGTCGTCCCGTCCGGTGGAGATGGACGAGCTGTTCCGCGTGCCCAACTACGTGGGAGACGAGCACATGGAGGGGATGGAGCGCGGGATCGATAAGGAGCTTTTAAAGGCGCGCATCTTTCCCGCCGATGACATGTTGCCGTGGGGGATTTCAGCCTTGGGGATGGTTGAGAAGCTTCGGAACGGCAAGGTGAAGTACAGACCGGTGTGGGACTACTCGCGGCCGGTGGACATCGGCATCAAGGCACGGATTGAGATGGAGAAGGACAAGTTCTCTTCGGTGAAGGATGCCTACGCACTGCCGAGACCCGGGTACTGGATGGTCAAGGTGGACTTGGACTCAACTTACCGATCGGTGGGGGTGGCAAGTCAGATCTGGCCTGCTGAGTGCTTTGAGTTCGGAGGGGTGCGCTACATGGACGCCCGAGCCCCGTTCGGGAACCGGGCGCTCCCGGGCATCTTCATGCGGTACACTCGGGCCATCGTTGCTTGGATGCAAACACAGGGGGTCCCGTGCGTGGGGTACTTGGATAACTTCTTCATGGTGGCAGGCATGCGCGAGGCGGCTGAGGAGATGATGATGTTGTTGGTCGAGCTGGTCTCTTTCCTGGGTTTCCGGGTGAATTCGGCCAAGTGTGAGGGCTCCGCACAGGTAATGGAGTTCCTGAGGGTGCTTTTGTCCACTGAGGGGGCAGTTTGCACCACTGCCATCAGCCGGGACCGGGTGGACTTTTGGTGCACACGGCCAAGGAGGTGCACCGACAGGCGAGGCGGAAGCCGGTGCGCAAGCGGCAACTGGAGAGCTTGTGGGGGCTCCTGGCATTCTGCAGCCAGGTGGTGTGGGGCCTGTCCTTATACACTCGCCGGGGCTTCTCATTGCTCGCGGCAACAGGAGCACGGGGAGCGGTGCGGATGACCCCACGGATGCTAGAGGATTTGGCCACCATCGAGGAGGTGATCGCAGGTACAACGGCCGCAAGGTGGTGCTGTTCAGGGAGGACGTGAAGGAGGATTTCTTCGCCATAGACTCGTCGGGCACCAAGGGCATGGGCGGCTTGATGGAAGAGAGGTTCTTTCTGCACTCTTGGGAGGATGTGCGCAGAATGATCCAGAAGCCCTGGTTCCCCTTCAGGAAGGGGGTGCCCGAGAGCGAGCACATCAATTACCTGGAGCTCTTTGCGGGCTGGTGGGCGGTTGTGCTTTGGGGGAGGCATGTGTAGGGCCGCACGGTGGGGATCTGGATCGACAATTAGTGCGCCCTTCGCCAGGCGGCTAAGTGGTGGGGGCCACCGAGGCACCTCCCGCTGCTCAAGCACTTGTTCCTGATGTGCATGCGCTACGACATCCGGTTGCGGCCGGTGTACATCACCACGAAGGACAGCAAGCTGGCGGACCTGTTGTCGAGGATGGAGCTGCAACAATTCCACATGGAGCATCGGGCGTTCATGAGGGCGTATGTGTGGAGGCCGGATCGGGATGATTGGATGCTCAGCCCGGCGGAGTGGCATTCCCTGGACATGGAGTTTGGGCCCTTCACCCTAGACTCGTGCGTGGCGCCCTCGTGAGCGAATGCATTCTATGCGGTGAGCTGGAGCAGGGAGGAGGATGCTCGGGTGCAGCGGTTCAATGGGCACCCGGCTTAAGGGAACCTGCCGTTCTCCATCATGTACGACATCATTGTCAACTTCCTCCGCTGCAAGAAGAGGCAGCAAATGGGCACTTCGGGCACCTTCCTGGTGCCGGTGTGGGGGCAGGAGCGGGGGCGGGCTCCGGAACCCACGTGGGTGCTCATCTCGAGCCTGCCGGAGGTGTTCAAGGTGGTGCGGGAATGGCGGAAGGGCACCCATATGTTCACCGCGCCTGCTTTGAGGGGAGGCGGGCGCTCTGCATGGGGGCCCACAGATGGAATGTAGTGGTGGTGCAGGTGGGCTCAGAGCCGGTGACATTGCCGGGTTGGATGTGAGGGGCAGACTCAGTGGTGCAGGCACTGCTGCAGGAGCAAAGGCGCTACGAGGATGAGGCTCTGGCGAGGAGCACCAGGGGAGCCTATAGCACGGGGGCGCGGGCGTTTGTGGCATTTTGCATTGCCTTCGCGTGCTTGGGGTGTCTAGAGCCCCTGTTGTCGGCCTCAGATGATGTACTGGTCTGGTTCATCACATTCTCATCGTGGTTTGTGGCCCCGAGCACCATCAAGAACTACCTGGCGGGGGTGCGGCAGCTACATCTACAGCGAGGGCACGCTTGGAGGCCGGTGGCGGAGCGCTTGCGGGTGGCAGCCACCTTGCAGGGGGTGCGCAGGTACTGGGACCGGCCCTCAAAGCCGGTCATGCCCCTGGCTCTGTAGAACTTGATGGACATGTCCCGGTATGTGGTGATCGGCTCGCTCTCGGAGTTGGCACTGTTGGCGGCGGTGCTGGTGGGGTTCTTCGGGCTGTTCCGGAAGGACAACCTCACCGTGGGCATGGAGGACGCCTGCAACTCGAGAGCGGCTCTGGTGCGGGATCATGTGCTCTTCACCGTGGACGGCGAGACGGTGTGGATCCGGGTGAGGTACTCCAAGACCATCCAGTGTGGCGAGCGGTTCCACTGGGTGCCTCTTCGGAGAGTGCCGGGGTCGGCACTGTGCCCGGTCTGGGTGCTTCGGGCACTCATGAGTACCACGGCGGGCAGGCCCGGTGACTCCCCCCTCTTCGTGGTGGAGAAGGTGGTGGGGAAGAAGGTGCAGGTGGTGCCCCTGACCAATGCGGGGTTGATGAGAGGCACCAAGCGCCTGGCTGCGGTTGCGGGGCTGCAGCCGGAGGCGTACACCGGGCACTCGCTCAGGCGGGGCAGGGCCACAGCAGCGAAGCAGCTGGAGGTGCACACCATGTACATCAAGACCCAGGGAGACTGGCGCAGCGACTGCTACGAGCGGTATTGTGAGCTGGAGCCCGAGAAGAGGCTCATCCTTCCGGGAGCCATGGCGGCGGCCGCGGCGGCTTTGAAGTGAAGTGAGCGCATGAAGGTGATGTGCCCCCTTTCGGCCCCCGCCTGGCCCCCTTGGGTGAGTGTGTTCAGTGTTGGAGTAGTGCCACCAACAGCCAGGCCACTCAAGGGAGTGAGGAGCCTCAAGGGCTAGGTCGCCCAAGGGGGCGAGGAGGAGCCACAGGGGCTAGGCCGCTCAAGGGAGCGAGGAGCCACGGAGGCTAGGCCACTAGTTCGGACAACTAGTGAGGAGGGGCTGTCGGCACGCACATCACATCATTGAACCTGTCAGGTGAGCCACTGCACAGGGCAGGGGCACGGTAGAGGCTGCACGAGGGATTGCTTGCCAAGGGGCACTCGGCTAGCCACGGAGGCAAGGAAGGAAGCAGAGAAGCACTGTTAGCTAGGAGAGAGCAACAGTAGCTTAGCAGCTCGTGTAGCATTGTCACCTGACAGTCTCTGGGAGACACTCGCTCAGCCAAAGGTCAGAATGCAAATGAGCCTGGAAGGCAAAGAGAAAGGGAAAAGGCAGAAGGAAAATGGCAGAGGGAAAGGAAAGAAACAGCAATGAACTAATAGAAATATAATGAGAAACATTGTTGTGGCCTGCCAAACCTGCTTGATTTGGTTGTCTCACCCTGCTGTGAAATGCTTGAAATGATCAACACATGCACAGAAACGCTCCACGGCTCACAGAAAGCGCCGGAAGAGATTGCATGATTGGGCGGCATGTGTATAATTAGGCGGAACTCACCGGCTCGGTGATGCCTCTCGGGCAGAGAGAGAGACGGATCCATATGTTGAAGTCTCTCTCAGACATGGCGGTTCCGACGGCCCGTGGGACGATCTGCCGGCCAAGCACCCGGCCATGCCACAGCCCGAGTCGGCGCTTGCTGCCCTCCCAGAGTGCAGACGAGCGGCGCTGGCGCCCGGCTCCCCGCGCCCAGCACACGCCAGCAGTGCGCGCCGCGTTCACCCACGCTCCATCGGCATGCTCAGGCAGATGCCATGCCTAATTCGCGTTAATCGCAACCGACGGTAATGAATTGTTCCCAATATGGATCACGCGTGGATGCCACGTGCGCGCAAGGGCGGAGTGATGCAGCACCTGTGCATGCCCGGCGGGCGGGCGCGTGGTGCATACAAGCCGAGTGACGGTGACGCCACTCCTACTTCAACTCTCAAGCGGGACGTGCTACACAAGGAGTCAGCAATGCCGTGACAAGCTGCCACGCACCTATCATGAGAGGTGATGCGGCTCAAGATGCGCGTCACCCACCGACTGAAGCGTGCCAGGATGAGCCACGCCGACCGACACAATTGTGGAGGAAACAGAAACACAGGAGAAGCGTCCAGGCCGCAAAGCAAGCACTGCAGGCGCATGCCGAAGGGAAGTCAAAACGAAACGAGAGCAGACATGAGCATCAAAATCCTGCTGGTGAAAGCAAAGGGACGGCAAGGAGCCTGAACGCAACTAACGCCCGCCTCTTCCAAATCCAACGGCACACGGATCTGGCATGCAGCGGACCGCAGCACCGAGGAGAGGATGCGCTTTGCCTTGCCAGCTCCATGTTATAAGGGGCGCTACCGCCTCCACACCGTGACAGATACTCTGCCGCCTTCACGCTGTGACGGATACTCTGCATCCTCCACACTGTGACAGATGCCCTGTCGCCTCCACACTGTGACAGATGCCCTGTCGCCTCCACACTGTGACAGATGCCCTGTCGCCTCCACACTGTGACAGATGCCCTGTCGCCTCCAAACTGTGACAAATGCTCTGCATCCTCCACGCTTTGACAGATGATCTGCCGCCTCCACACTGTGACAGATGCATTGCCGCCTCCACGCTGCAGCGAGATGTGCCGCCTCCATGCCGTGATGAACACTCTAACGGGTCCCTCAAGCGAAGACGAAAGGGTGGTGAAAGAAGGATGCTCCACCAGTAGCAGTGTGCTCAACCCGATGAACCATGTCCAGAAGAATGCGAACAGAAAGTTGCCAAGCGGGACGCTCTCGAGGTAGAACTGCTTCCACGTGGCCGCTGCATTGAACGGCGGCTCCATTGCAATCAGGAAAGGGTGCGGTTCCATGCCACCCAATAGCCCGCTGCCAGTTGGCACCTGCCCAGGCAAAAGGGGCACACCCATCCCTGCTCGCACCGCACATTACGACATGGTACCGCTCGTGCCACCGGAAGCAGAGGACGCACAAAGAACCACACCTGTCAGATTTTTCCACCCCGGAAACCCCTGGGGGTTTTAGTGTCACTCAGACTATTTCACCCCGGAACTCAGATTTTCACCCCGGAACTCAGATTTTCACCCCGGAACTCAGATTTTTTCACCCCGGAAACCCCCAGAAACCTACAGGGGGCACTCCGTTGGCAAAGCTCTCAAATCGATTCGCAAAGACCCGGGGGCCTGCGGGGAGCGTTGCCAGCCGCATGAACTGAAATGCTAGGGCAAAGAAAAGCTGCGGGACACATCTAGGCTCTGGTGAGCTAAACACACGTAATATGTGCAAGAGTGCGTGACTGATCAAGCCAGAGCATGCATTAGATGCAGGCACAAGGATACGAAGAATAAGAAAGTATCACTGAAAGGCCGGCTCTTACAACACATAGCAAAGGACGAGCTATGCATAATCATACGAGAGAAACATGCGGGGGCATGGGGGCCACGAAATAATCATATCAAGTGACCCGATTAGGACCTGACTACATGTTGGAGAAAGGGCACTGTAGCAAAGACGCATCAAACAAGGAGACCAAGGGACAGCCAGGATTAAATACCGAGCTACGTGCATATAGCCGTGCTGGAAGTCTGGACACATGGGATACCAAAGGACGGCCAGGATGGAATACCGGGCTACGTGCATATAGTCATGCTGGAAGTCTGTACACATGGGAGACCAAGGGATGGCCAGAATGGAATACCGGGCTGCGTGCATATAGTCGTGTCGGAGGTCTGTACACATGGGAGACCAAGGGGACGGCCCAGGATGGAATACCGAGCTACGTGCATATAGTTGTGCTGGAAGTCTGTACACATGGGAGACCAAGGGGCGGCCAGAATGGAATACCGAGTTACGTGCATATAGTTGTGCTGGAAGTCTGGGCACATAGGAGACCAAGGGATGGCCAGGGTGGA
>LGRX02005987.1:0-26978 GCA_001247695.2 Cymbomonas tetramitiformis
CTCGAGTGTCGAGGAAAAAAGTCACTCTACAAAGTGACAAACTTTTTTGGCACTCTCGGCGGCGGTTTTAAAAATCCAAAAGGAAAAAAGCTCCACCCGGTACCCGCACCCAAAGTCACTCTCGCTGAGTGTCACGAAAAAAAGTCACTCTACAGAGTGACAAACGTTTTTGCACTCTCGGCAGCGGTCCGAAAAATCCGGAGAAAAAAAACTCCACCCGGGGCGCGTACCCAAAAGGCACTCTCGAGTGTCAAGAAAAAAGTCACTCTGCGGAGTGACAAACATTTTTCGCACCGCTCGGCGGCGGTCCGAAAATCCGGAGAAAAAAAAAACCTCCACCCGGGACCCACACCCACGTCACTCTCGCCGATTGTTAAGAAAAATGTCCCTCCGCAGAGCGACATACACATTTTTCCCTCTCAACGGCGCGGTCCAAAAATGTTGAGAAAAAAAACTCCACCCGTGACGCGCACCCAAAGTCACTCGCGAGTATCAAGAAAAAAAAGTCACTCCGAAGAGTGACAAACTTTTTTCTTACACTGTTGATCGCCGACTTTCCTTCCGTCATCAGTGATGACCGTCATTCAGGAGACGGATCGTCTGATCTCACTCCCCGGATTGCGGAAATGAAGAATCGGGAAGTGGCTGTTCACCTCCAGCTTCGAAGTCCAAGTGTCGCAGAGTGTCGCTCTTAAGTCGGAAATTGGTGAAAATGCTTCACTTTTCCTACCTGCTGACGATTGCTGCGTCTTTCTTCTCCGTTTCCTAACGCAAGTTTTCTTCTTACAATTATGAGTTCCGCAGCAATCGCTACTAATTCTGATTTGCGGAGGGCGACCCGCTCCTCCCGCAGCGCACTGACCCGTCAGCTTGATGAGAATTCCGTGCCCAACGTTATGTCGTCCGCGTTTAATGCAGCGACCTCGGCTCCGCGGCTCTCCCCTCCGCGGGAGGAGCCCGCAATCTTTCGCCCGTTGGGTCTTAATGAATCTGAAGACGGTGACGAGGTGGTCGACGCGGGGGAAAGGTGGTCCCGAGAGAATGTTGAAACGCCAGAGTCGCCGTCCGGACCGTCCTTGTTGCAGGAATTGTCGTTTGGTGACCAAGCTGCCCCTGGACGCGCTGACTCTCCTCCTCCGGCAAGAAATGTGCTGCAGAGAACGTCCTTGGCGGAGGATGTTGCGGGGGGGGGGCAGCCTCCCTCTCCGTCCGCAGGCGTCCCGCGATGAAGTCCACCGCGTGACGGAGGAGGCACCGTCTATCCCCGACTTAACGGTGAACGCCTTCACTGGCCTTAACTTCTTCGTGCTGCCTAGCAAGGAATTACTTTTGAACGCGTCAATCTTTAAGTCCGAGCACCTTCGGAAGATATGTGCCAAGGTCCCCGGTGTGGAGGTGACGAACAACCAGTCCAGAGCAACTATGGTTCGGAATTTGGAGAACTTCCGTGAGGTGCTGGAGAGGGCGCGAATGGCTACACCTGCTAATTTGACCCCGCGTGCTGATCTGAACGCGGGGGGGCCGGTCCCCCCGCCAATGGGGGATGTCCCGTCTGACTTGGTGTCCCGGGAATCGGGACAACAAACGCCTCCAGTTGTCCCTGTTACCGAGGGCACGGGCCCCCGGCGCCCCCCGTCCCCGTTGTACGTCCGGCCGGGAGCCGCGCAGACCCCGACGTACCCGCCGGGGTTCGGCCCGCACACGGACCCGAATGCGGAGCAAGGTCTTTTCTCTGGCCTCGACCCCCCTGCAAGCCAAGCACAAGAACCTCTGCAACCAGCCCAGGTAGCTAGCCCGAGCGCTCCTGCTTCACCTCTCCTTTCCTTTAGAAATTTGAATTCGGTGTCGGTTAAATTTGCTAGGGCCTTCTCCTTCCCTGTAGTGTGATACAAACCTTCTCAGCCTGTTCAACCCGTTTCACTAGTTAGGAATTTCTTCCCCTCTTTTAGAATAGTCCGGTCCCCGTCCTTGTCACAAAGAGTAATTAGTTAGGGCCCTTGCAGTAATCTAGGAGCGCAGTGCCTGGGCTTGTGGGCGCTTCCTAGGTGGTGAAATTTGGTTCTTGTAAACTTTTATGCTGCTGTTTGTAGCCTGCCAATTTAAAAAGTTTGACTTGCTTTAAAAAGTTTGAATTTAAAATGCTGCTTGTGTCCCGTGGGGACAACAAGAACTTGGTTATCCTCACACTGAGTGAGGCTCTTCTTGGAAGAGTATGTACCCCGTGGGGGTTTTGTTGTTTGAAATCCTCAATCTGTGAGGTGTCTCCTCTTGGAGGGACGTTGTGCCCCGTGGGAGTTGTTTATGTGGACAATTGGTTCCAAAGTATCTGGTCGGATGTAAGCTCCTGGTTATGGGCCTTCTTGACAAAAATTGGTTGATATTGCAGGCTCGGGAGGCTGATGATGAAGTGGTGCTCACAAGAACTCTTACTGCCCCAACGGTGGGAGACGATTGTGCCATCTGCTTAACCAGCTTGCTGGGAGAAACGCCGTGTGTGTCAACTGCATGCAATCACCACTATCATGTAGCCTGTTTCGATGGCCTGAATGAAATGTACCACTTGACCAGCTTGGTCCAACCAGCAGCAATACATGCTGTTTTTACCATGACCTATAGAAAAGTAGTCAGATGTCCATTGTGCAGATCTGTGCTGATTGTGGATGAGCTCCCATACAGTAAACACTCATATTTAATGAAACAGAGATCTGGCTCCAGCCAGCCAAATCACTAAAATCGTGACCCCCCGCCAGCGCCAGCGTGCTAATGAATTGTTCATTAGAAGGAACGCGATTCATGAGCCAGCCAGCACCATTCGTTATTTTCCTCACGTCAGCCTTACAAACTGAAATTTTCGAGAAAACTGTGTGCTGATTTTTCGAAGTGATAAAATGGACCCAGCGAGTAGGCAACAGCTTAGAGAGCTGCACACAGACATGAAGGACGGCATAATTTCACAGTCTGACTATGTATGGCACTTAGTGCCAGCTAAGTAAGGCGTATAATCATATGCATAGCTTATATTATGGTGTACACACCATAACACCAATAATTGCCTAATGCCATGTGCAATAATTAGCCTAAAGCCATGTGCACCGCGTCAAGTTATGCCAGCGTCAATTCCTTATGTTAAGATTGCCGAAAGCATGCCAGCCAGCGAGCGCCTTCCTTATTTTGGACCTCTTCCTTATTTTTTTTGGTCCAGCCAGCCAAATCACTAACATCGTAACCCCCCAATTTCCAAAACGCTGGCTGATTCTCTAACGGCTAATTCCTTAATACTGAGTGTTTACTGTATGGGGTTGAAAGATTCACATATCTATGGTAGATGTAGTTTATTATTTTCTGAGGGCAGGCTTGCATAATAGAGTTGTAATTTGATTATGGCATTGTTTCAAAATTTTGGCATTAATTGTTGTGATTAGGATCGAAATTGTTTGCTGTGATCATGATGATAGATAATTGCTGTAATTGAGATGAATGCTATTTGAAAATATGAACTTGTTTATATTGAAAATATGAATTTGTTATGTTGCAACTTTGAATTGCTGTGAGGATTGCTGAAAATAGGATTGAAAATTAATACTATTATCATGATGATGTGCTTCCTCTGATTATGACAAAATAGCTGCTGTGATGTTGAACAATGATTACTGCATGTATGATGGCTATGATTGTTTGTTCGATGTAAGGATAGGTATGAAAATTTTCTTTGGTCCGATCGGTGAAAATTGCATGCCCATGACAAGCTGATGCTGGAAATAATGATTAGGGAGGGTGATGTGATTGCCTCAGATGATGACTCCTTATGATTATTGTATTCCGTGCATTATCAGCGTGGGGGCAAGAAGATGCTACTGTTGCAACACATTGTTATGCATGTTTGTATCGAGGCAAAGGACGATATGTGAATGTTTCCTCAACCTCAAGTGATGAAGATGGATGGTGGAATGAGGGAGCAGGCTCCCTTGGGATTGGCATCACCGGTGACGCCGGGATTCGACATTCAGGCGTACGTTGACTCGGTACTCCAAAGATCCATGCAAGAGGAGACCAAGGGGGTCTCCAACTGGTTGAAAGCCCACCGATTGAGAAGCGAGTTATTGGACTGATGCCTAACCCCGGGGAAATCGGTGCCGGAGATTCCGAAGCTGATGCGAAAGGTGGCAGCTGCCTTTGGTTTGCCGGGAGCCAGTTCGAGGGAGCCGGAGACTCCTCAGTCCTTGTATTCCCTTGCCACTCTCATAGAGAGGGAGTTGGCGGGAGGTACTAGGGATGCGTCCTTGCCGGACAATCACATTGCCCTGTTTGCACATCAACAAATCAGGGCTACCGTTCCAGAGTGCGAGAAAGATGATGCACACGAGTCAGAGCTGCAAATGTTCATAAAAACTCAATCCAAGAAGGCCTCGTTATCAGGAGCCACTAAGCATGTTACTGCAAAACCGGGAGCCCCTGCAGATGGTAATGTCAAATGCCCGAAATGCCAGGGGTCACATATGCTGCGGGACTGCAAGTCCCCTTATGCGTTGAACAAGGATGGATCCATCAATGTGACTTGGGTGGACAAACGAAATAAGAATGACAATAGGAATGACCAGAACCAGTTGCCTCAGCTGCCACCACCTCCTCAGAGGGAGCCTGCCTAGAAACCGTCGAAGTTGCCAGAATGCTGGGCTGTATAATATGTATATAGTGTATCAATATTTGGGAGCGGGCCAGGGTGCCTGTCTTACCGTGTAACATCAGATTCCAGGTTTAATACCAGATTGAAATGCATTGTTGCATGTGAAATGGATTTACTTGATAAGTTAATTTTGCATTTTGTGAATTTGCTCTACGTTAGATTTCGAAATTTCGATTTGGCTGATTTTGCTCTGCGTTTAAATTTCAGATTTCAGTCTTCAGGATGCTGGTTTTCGAATTTGAAAATTTTGTTTTTTTGCTCTACGTTAGATTTTCGTATGACAGTTAAGTATCGAATGGAAATTCGTTGTCCTTGTGGAATGAATTTACTTGGAAAAATTGATTTGCATTTTTGTGAATTTGCTCTACGCTCTACGTTAGATTTCGAAATTTCGATTTGGCTGATTTTGCTCTACGTTAGATTTTCAGATTTCACTCCTCGGGATGCTGGATTTTCGAATTTTGGATTTGTTTTTTTGCTCTACGTTAGATTTTCAAAATTTCGATTTGGCTGATTTTGCTCTACGATTAGACTTCAGATTTCAGTCTTCGGGATCCTGGATGTCGAATTCTGGATTTGTTTTGCTCTACGTTAGATTTCGTGGGTCAGCTTCGGAACACTAGGTTTCGGACTTTGGGGATGCATATCTTAAATTGGAGTGCTTCGCGAATACAGGCAATTAAAGCCAATTTCTTGCCTGCACGGACCACCTGGTGCCCGTCCGTCATAGAAGCCTCCCTTTAACATGGGGATGCTGGACGGTTAGAGTACTGACCACGACGGGTGGGTTACTCTACACGAGTAGCACACCGGAAGCGGCCAGGCTCGAAAATCGTCCATCCCTTTCCACAAGATTGGGGCCCGGTAGAGACCGGGGTGCGATTTTCGAGGAGCATTTTCTCCTGAAAGGAAGAGTGCTCTGGTGTGGTTGTTGTCTCGGACAGGGACACGAGCTAGACTCAGCCCCACGAAAGGGATTGCTTTTCTTCGATGGTGCATGCCGCTGTAACGCGTCGCCGGATTTGAGGCAAGCCTCGTTCGGGGTAGCACTCTACGCAGAACAAGGTCAACAGTGGACCCTGGACTACGGGCGCCTTGGATCCAAGACGAATAATTATGCAGAATTCGTGGGGGCCGTGATTGCAATCCAAAGAGCAATAGAATGGAACCTCACCACAGCAACAATTGTTGGGGACTCGGAGCTGGTGGTGTCGGCATTCTCGGGCTCCCGTAACGTTATCGCAAAAGACTTGGAGAGACTACTTATCGTTGGGAAAGCCCACATGGCCCTGCGCCCGGATTGTGTTTTCAATTTCAAACATGTGGCACGGAACCACAATAAACTGGCTGACAGCCTGGCCAACTTCGCACTGGACTCTGGCATGCCGGCAACGACAAGTGTGAGAGACCCGCTTGCATTTATTACCATGGCAGTTAAAGGCTTCGACAGTGCCCGGGAAGTGATGGAGAGGCAACAGTCCTTAGGGCCACGTGAGGCCCAAGGACCGGACACCTTAACCCCTTCAGTAATGGATGCCCTCAGTGGTAATTTGGTCCCGGACCCCCTTTCCGCACCAGCTAGAGATCCGGGGGAGTTCAGGGTGGGAACTATCCATGAGTGTACCCAGTTCTGGGACACGGTGGTAACATCATCAGAAATGGGATTGCTGGTCAAAGATTGGGCAAAGAATGGAGTCTCCATCTCGGATTTCTTCCAACACTTTTCAGGCACTTACGAAGGGGCTCGTTTCGACTCAAGAACACCCCCGAAGATGCAGTTCAAGAATCATGCGATACCGGATCACTTGATCCCCTGGATTTCTGGGAAGATACAGGACGAGCTCAAGTGGGGAGCGATAAGAGTTTGGGGCAAAGAAGGGGAATGCTCTCCCCCGCATCTTGTTATGCCGGTAGGAGTGGAGCCAGCAAAACCAAGAAAGATTAACGATGCATGTATTCCTTAACCTTTGGTGTAAAGATATTCCGTTTACCTACGAGTCGGTTACAATGCTTCCGCAAATCTTAGAGGTGGGGGATCCGGCATTTATTATGGACCAAGCGAACGGATTCTTCCATGTGAGGCTTACAGAAGAGTCGCAACAGTACATGGGTTTCCTGTGGGATGGTGTTTATTACGTCTATACAGTTCTCAATTTTGGATGGAAACTAGCGCCGGTCATTTATAGCGCCTTCGCGGGAGAATTCGCGGGATTCATCCGGCGGCTGGGGATACCATATTTATACTACATTGATGATAATGCCGGGGGACCGGCCCCAGTGGGTGCCTCAACTCTTACGAAACAGGAAAGAGCCGAAATCTCGGTGTTCGTTGTCTCGTCATGCATGACGGCGACAGGATATTTTATTCATCTGGAGAAGACAGAGTTCATTCCGTCCTTGACTGTCAGGGTTATGACCGATGACATATGTGTCATACATGTCATACGTGTCATACCTGTCATACATGTCATACCATGTCATGTCATGTCATATATTATTATGACAGTCGGTCATGTCATATATTATTATGACAGTCGACAGTATGGTCGATCATGACTGTACAGGTCGAGTCGCGTCATACATTTATGACAGTCGTCAGTACGGTCGACGATGACTGTACATGTCGCCAGATGATTATGTCATATCATCAGGCATCCCTGTCATCGAGAGTTCGTACTCCGAACTCGAAGATGACAAAGCAAAGATACATCTTGTCGATTCTTCAAGAACCATCTTTCGCTTTAGCATGCACGGAACATGCATGCGCAGCATGAACGAACTAGTCGTTTACACAATGCTGGTCGTTCAACCTACGTCTCGGGTTCACAACCCAATGGCGGTACCATCTAAGATGATGGGAGACGTAGGTACTTAAGTGAGGAAGCGTTGTGCTTCAGCAGCTCGGGATTCAGAGACTGCACTCACAAACCCGCTCATCCGTTCACCTGCATTGCTGTCCAACTTTGCAGTGTTTCATTGTATATTGATAATATATTCACGGCGCTTGTATCTACAGCCGTATCAGTGGTATTCTAAACTCGTCAAGGCACGAACACGAGAACCCAAGTGAGTGCAGCGTTAGATATTGTATATATCACATTGTTCGCAGGTTGCAGGTTCGCGCATACAAGCAACAGCGCTCGCAGTTATACTGAATATCTGCAAACCGAATAATAAATACGCTCGAATATCGACAGCATACGGATTGCGCGAGGATTGATCATCGCGAACATATCCGCAGCTGACAGCATTCGCAGAGAAATCGTCTTAATACTATAAGCGACAAGGTGTGCGCACAGTATACGGATCGTATACATATGATGTCAAAATTCGCAGGATTGTCACGGTATGCGAGATGCAGATGCGCTAGTGAAAAATGACCGTCAGTACGTATGATTCGCATCAGCTGCGAATGGACGTACGAAATTTCGTTAAACAGCGCGATCGCATTCATTTATGCGACAATACACCGGCGACAATGAGATACTTTGTGAAATAATTGGCAACATCGATTTTCGCAAATGATCTGCTTGAATCGTATACAATAATCCGCTAGTACGATGATTTTTAGCTCGTCAGCGCGATGTGCACCTGTCATGATTTCATCGGATGCAATAAACGCACGATTTTAGGGCGCATGATTCCTGATGTATCTACATGCAGCGAGACATTCATTTGTCTACAGTGTCCGCCATCCGTACATATGCCATGTTGCGCGCGTCAATATCCTTTGCAGAATAATTGTATACTCGCAGGGATATTTTGGATGGATGCATGACGGACACATGATTACTATACTGCAGCATTTTACACCACATATTGATGACTGCAGAAATATTTCAAACCGTCAGCATTTGTATGCTTATTGCAATATAGTGTGCAAAAGATGTATATACCGAGTTTGTAATGATTGCATTATATACCAACATGCAGCACATGAGTATATGCAGCACACACCAGCATGCAGCACGCACCAACATGCAGCATTACACCATGTATACATTCTATACTGAGTGACTGCAATATTGTAAGTTGTGTATGCATCACGTTAGCAGATGTTATGTATAAACCAGCTTGATCACGTTAGCAGCTGGAATATGTGACATTATATTACAATGCATCAGACATGCACATAAGCATACTTGCTGTGCATGTTAACTATATTCGAACCCATATAGTGTAAGGTGCCTATTCAATGATCTCAACACAATAATTAGCTCGTTATGATCCGGTGGAGTCGAGATACTCTTCGGACCACATATCGTTCTATTGTGGATCACTGAAAGGATTGCTCACCGGAACTATATGTGAAATAAACCAGCAACGCATTATTGTGAATGAGATGATCTCAGGACTACAACAATCCCTAAACTATATATATCATGTTAGATGTAATCAGTACGTGGTATGCTGACTGTCTGCATGATTGTTAGGATATTGTGATATCCATAAAGATCTTGCAAAATGTGTGCAAGTAAACACACACACACACACTAGTACTAATCAGCAGTACTATACACTGCACAAACACTAGCATTCATTATACATTGACATTCACTGACTCAGAGTGAATATACCAATAACAATGTATACAATAATGTAGATAACATCCAGTAAACACATGTGCGTGCTGGATGTCAGCGATGGCGATAGTAATGGTAACAGGATTAAACAACATGCTGTAGGGCTGGATGGAGAATATCTCCAGACCCGAAGGCAGTATCAGTGCTCAATATGCAGCTGGTAACTGCTGAGCACTGCCCATGCCATATTCACTATCGCTGGAGCAACATCAAAATCTACATTGCATTATGACAGTTGATGCAGAACTGATCACTCACATGCATGTACCAACTCAGATCAGCAACCATAAATGAACTGACAAAGGTTATGAACATACACACACAAACATGGTGTTGTGTAAATACTGCTCAGATTATATCTAGCAGTGTCCAGATGTATTTGAACACAGAGATATCACTTGATATACTCGTTGTGTACATTCAAATATATCTTAGAATCTGACACAACTGTGAATCCATTTGCAGTTGATTTATCTTTATGTCACCAGAGAGTGCAATTGCCTCCATGGGTTTCAATCAGAAAAACCCATATTTCATGTTCACCATACATATTGAATTTTTGAGATATTCACTATTGTGCCATGAAAAATATCATGTGCAAAAGTGAAGAATGTTGCAGCATTTGTTTAGCTTACAACTCACACACACACTCAGATATGATATATATATATATACGGCTGAAAAAGCTGTAAAATAGGTGAAAATGCTCCACGCATGATTTCAAAACGAAAAATGTGTGCCCATTTTATGTGAAATTATGATTTTATACCTATTAAGGTATCAGGAAATCATAATGACACATGTCATATCTCATGTAACACCCTAGATACTAGGTGTTGAATATATAGGGGTGCACCATTGGCTGTAGCAATAAATCGGTCAAAATGCTATACGTGAAATACATTTTGAAAATTTCGGATTGATTTTTTTTGCTAAAATGAATATTTAGATATCAAATGACAATCCCTGATTTATGCAGCATGTGTAACGCCCTGTAACAACCCTAAAATTAAATGTGTGTAACAGGGGTGTAACGTACCTCCTAAAAAACACTTTACGTTTATGTGGGTATTAAATGCAGTTTTGCTTAAAAATCTTTGCAAAAACGTTATACTGCTTATTTTTTTACCTGTATTAGGGTTACTGATATCAAGTAACACCCTAAACACTGTATTGAGTAACAGGGCCACTGTAACTATATATGCTCTAAAATGCCAGTTTTATTTCGTAAAACTTCGTTTTTTTGGCATTATTATATCATGCTAAATCATCATAGACATGATAATACTATGGGCAACAACCCTAAAACTGTAGGGCAACAACCCAAAAACTGCAGGGCTACAACCCAAGGACTGTAGGGCTGCAACCCTAAAACTGTATGAGCTGCTTTCTATAAGGACTGCAAGCTATAAGCTATAAGCTATAAGGTATATAAACAACTGACTGCCTATGTATTCACACTTCCTCAAGGGGGGAAGAAGGTAAATAGGATTCACACATATCCATTTCATATTCCGATCTGGTGATTTCTGATAGATTGCTTTTGATAAAATTACTGCATCCACAAATAACGTTGAAATCTGTACAACGTTAAATCCACTATCACTAATAAAGTGTAAACTTGGATGGGAAACTATATCCCAATGACTATAAGTTGACTCTTGCTCAGCATTTACATTCTCGAGTAAGTTTGGAATGCTGAACTATATACATAACATATATAACCTGATACCATGCTTAATTGCATTTCCTGGATCAGAAGATGATAGTTATATAATGTATATATATATATATCCCACCAGATATACTTTGGCACTATAGCTGTACATAAGAGTGGGAAGGACAAGTGCATCGCTGTAAGACTGGTTGATATAGTCCCAGTGTTGAAGGCAGAATTTGGCACCCGAATAACAGCTGATAACTGTTGGTGACCAGCATGCAAAACCTTCCAAGCGTAACTCCTTTGTCCTGAGATGCAAGTGAATTGTTCATAAATGTTGATATCACATAAAAGCATTCTGATAAAAACCCTATATATTCATATGAGATGTCGTCACTACAATGACATGCGGGTTTTTGAATCGTCGAAATAAGTATAACTCCGATGAATTCATTAGTACAGAATAAGCTGTTGAGATTATTCTCCGGCTGGATTGCAATCATTCACAATCCCTGTACATTCCGGTGACAAAATATTGCACTGGACTGATCACCACATTGGTATAATTTGTGATATATAAGTCACTAGAGAAAGCATTGCAATCAGCACAATGCTGTCTAGACTCACAAAGATGAGTAACAGATATTCTCAGATGTAATAAATGGAGGCACAATGTGACCTACGCTAAAATCGCGTATGCTCGGGCACTGTATTGTAACCTGCGCTAAGATCGTGTATGCATGGACACAACATGACTCGTGCCAATGACGTGGACATATTTTTTGCCACGACATCACATCTGAAATCAATGAATCACTCAGAGAGAAGGTGTTGACATCAGTATACCACCATTATACATATAGTCATGAGGATTTTAAAGAAGACATAGTCTCTCCGATATTGACAAACATGGTACATATATATATATATCCATGCTCTCTGATCATATATTGATATCCCACAGCATACGATGATGGTAATAGCAAGCCACTTCGCCGCTGGAGGGTAGTGTTGTATATACACAGCACATGCTTGGGTACTATATGACCCACGCTAATGACGTGGATTCGGGCTGCATCCTAATAACTGCAATGCACCTTCGGTGCAAGGGGCTGCAACCCGAGAACTGCTATCCAGCTTCATAGAAAGCTTCCACGTCATCACAAAGAGGTCGGACCTCTGTTGTATTTGAACGGCGCTTGACAACCGCCTAGCAATACACTTCCTTGAGGGGGGAAGATGATAAGCTAGAAATACAACTAAAAACCAAATAAATAATAAATAATAAAGACAAATAATAAAATAAAACAATTAAGTTGCATCATCGTTTTTGCTTTGGTAAGCCTGACTATATACAGTCAAACCATGCAAAACTCCATGAAAGTTGACACATACATCAGCCATGACATTCATATGAGCTTGATTTTGAAGACTTAGACATTGTATACATCTGGTCTAGCATGTATCCAGACTATAATTGTATACTGACACGGTGCAAGCACTATAGCCTCTGCCACCGATGATCATTGAAAAAGGGCAACCATTCTTGATATTTCATACATATCATCTGATTGTATCATTAAAGGTGTCAAGAGTACTCAATGCAATATGCAGGCTACAGCCTGAGTACAACACCTAGAAAGGTCAAAGCCACTGAGTTGACCAATGCAGCATAAATGCTAGCTACCTTGAAGGCTATACAATAAGTCTATTGCCCTTATGTCTTGATATGTATCCGTGTATTGGCATCTCTTTGAGGTAATTATGCCTACTGAATGAGCCATACCAACCATCTTGTCTTCATTGATCATTACATATCTGATCATATCGCCATTGAGCAAAGCCTATTCTGTGAGATTATTTATCACGAGGCATTTCATTAGTGCACAATAAACAATTGAAGTGCAACAAAGATCATCAGCTCTACATCATACCAAAAGGTTGAGTTGTTGTCAATTGAATTTTTTAGACACCATTTCTCAGAGGTCTATTCATCATAAAAGACAGAGTCTGTGCAATCATGGCTATTCAGCCTCCGACATAGCTGCATAGCTATTTAGCTTATGGTCCCAACCGTTGTTAAGCAGCCTCTATGCTATATGGCTGAAAAGTGGCAAGCAATCTCTTCGGTCATTCTTGGGCATAGAACAATCAAGCACAGCCAATCCAGGATGTTTATCCCAAAATTCTCTACGAATTATTCATATCTTCTATGTGTCATATGAAACAACCAATATACCATCCTATGATGAAAGTCATCTCCTTCAGTGGTGATTTTGCATAGTGACTTTCTTGCTGTTTATTTTCTTCTCATGCTGCAGGTCTGCTGCATCCCTGTGTGATTCGTTCTCGATGAAAGAACAAGACATGTTGAAGCCAGTTTTGCTTTTGGATGAAGAAATCTCAGAAGATGAAGTTACCAGCAAGTTTCGTAGCTGGTACAACGTTCCGGATGTAGCAGTAGCAAAGAGGCGCTTGCAGAATAAGAAAAACGCTGAGCGTGATGCCAAAAGACGTAAGAAACAATGTCCTCAGTGGATGTTGGATAGTCAATGGTAGCTCTAGCTAGAAAAGTACATTAGATTCAGATTCTGAACATTCAAATGGACTTGAATGCACTCGGGTTTGTACTGAGTTGCAATTGTCCAAAGTTTTCACTCTGACATCATTGCTTATTGTGGAATAGCATACAATGGTATAAACCATCCACATATAGATTGACACCATATTTGTAATTTCATAACATTTTGGCACATAAGACAAGCATGCTTCATTAAGGAATGAAAACTCTTTCAAAGTTCATTCTGGAATATTTAGAAATTTGTTGCCTCATCCATTAGGCCACGAAGTCTTGGAAAACCCGCAATCTGCATACGGTCTCCAAGCACAGTTCATCCTCATTCTGAAAAGTGACAGAAATTTTATAGTCATAAAACAAGTCACAATTCTATCGGATTGAAATGACACATTCATCATTCATATTTCTTTATCATAACAAGTCTCTGAATAGTGTTTGCCCAAAAATAAAATGGGCACCATTGAGATAAGTGATCATGTGCTGAAGAATATACACATATCACTAAGCAATGCCATGTTCTATTCATAATGAAATGAGATGACAACCATCCATCAACTACGAAAATACAACTCGTAGTAAGTTGTTGTCATTACGGACACTTCTTGATTGACTCTCCATTAGCTTCGATACCAAAGTTAACTTCGGTACTGATTTCTTTGTTCATCATGACAATCATTATCCAGAAACATTGTCTAAGTTGGGCACACTATAGTGACCCTGAATAGACAAATGTATGTAAGCTGCAATCCAACGACTGCATTTGACATCATCTGGCATTTGCCACATTCAAAAACGTCAGGCATATTGCCAATATGGCGTAGAGAGAATCAATGTTCAGATTGACATTGTTACCTCTAAAGCATTCGATGAGTAATCTCAGTCTGATTCTCTATCAAATCATTTTTCACATAACATAATGATTGAATAACATCCTCCATCACCATCTGATTGGTTTGATACATCTCTTTTTGCGAGGGGGAGGAAGAGTATAGATTCATTCATTTTCATACAGCTGCCACACCTTACATCATTGTGATTTTGCTTGGAAAATTAAAGATCGTATCAAAAGTTCCAGCATCCTGTGTATAGCAGCCATAAAATTGATGACACGGTATATCATGCCGATTGAAACATCAAATGAAGTCTTATTTGACTTACTAACACATGAAGTTCATTATGAAGAAATCATAGATGCATATTTCTCCGGCTCTATCATATTATATGAAGGGCGCTGATACTGGAGAACGATGGTTTTTCAAAGGTGAATAAGCTATATTGTAAGCTTGCGACCATCACTTTGACGTCAACAGCCTGAGATGCTGATTGTCGAAATTCAAGAGTTGAAGGATTCGATGAATCAACCTTGATACATGTGTTTTGATTGATGAATTGTTGATCCATGGTTTCTCACCAAATCTAGAGAAGCTGGCACACAAGTTGTTGCCAATGTCTTAAGGAAAGCATCTGAGCAAAGGATTGCTAGTTGTGCCATCAGGCATCGAATTCCATAACAGCAAAGCCGAGTGAGTAAATCCGCCACTCTAGCTATTTGCCCGTCATTCCTTCCAGGTTCATGACAAGAGACAATTCATCAAAGTCATACACCAATGCATAAGTCGCATGCATGGTTGCATAATTTGTATCCGAATGCCATTCCATCAAGGTTAAGCATCTTGACAGTAACACTCGCCAACCAAAAGCCTTCCTGTCTTCGGATATCTTGAGCATTCTCATTTCTAACTCTTTGGACTAGGAAGCATCATGACTGTGCCTCGCCAGGACGCTAATCCTCAAAGCCGCACACTTGAGGCGAGCCTTATGAGACAGTGACCTTTGGCTTGTGGGGCGTCAACCCCTTATCAAATCCTGAACACTTGTTAACACCTGGATAAATTTATCATGATGCAACTTAAGTGGGATTATAAGTTCCATATAATCATATTGTCTACGTATGCTGAAGGCATAACTGCCGCATATGGTTGCAATAGGTCGCAGCTTCTATAACATTGTGACTTCTAAGTCAAAAGCTGATAGCCGATGACTTTTGCCAATAATTGCCGACCAAATAATAATCAGACCGTGGAAACATGTACCCAAGAGGTTTTCGTCCATCGGTCACATATATATATCAGGGCTGCATCCCAAGAACTGCAGGGCTGCATCCCAAGAACTGCAGGGCTGCATCCCAAGAACTGCGATGCGCCTTCGGTGCAATGGGCTGCAACCCGAGAACTGCAGGGTTATATCCCTAACATTTTTACCCTGCATCAAATTGATATGACAGGAGCAGGAATTGATCCTTCCTTGCTAAGGTGTAGTGAGCCTTGTATAAATCATACCTTTACACAGATACGCATATGCGGGTACCAATATCTGTGAAAAACTGCTAATGCTACCTTTGCCAAAACCGTGGTTTGTCATCGGATTCTTGGCCAGTCATCCGAGCTACCGGAGATATCGACTGAGGTAGACGGAGTTGTGATCCTAATAAGTTGTGCTTGACAAACATAACTAAAGAAATTTCACATTAGTACGTGGCGAATCCATTCTCACTCATCGCGATAGATGTTCGTCAAAGCGCGCGTACCGGACCAAATATTGAGGAGTTGAGCAGACCGGGTAAAGGATTATACGTCCAATCCCGTTAAGCAGGGCCACTCCGTTTGCATTAAAAACAAGCCCCCAAAATCGGGCTCCCCGTTGCCGCCTGTGAACCTCCATAGTAGCTTCAGGAGGGGAGGAAGGGTTGGGTGCACTATATATAACTGTGGAAACATGTACCCAAGGGTTTTCGTCGATCAGTCATATATATAAGGCCGAGAATCGTGCGATTATAAATCGTTAAATCGTGGGATCATCGTTCGCAAAGAACGACGGCTAGCGCAAATAATCCGTAACGTAGACTTCGGATGCTTTGAATCGTCTAGCACATACATGATAACGTGTGGATCAATCAGTAATCCAGCGTAGGATTGTATCGCGAAAACGCTCTTCATTGAACCTTGGAACGTCACTCAACGATACGATTTCCGGAAAGGTGGGCTGCATCCTAAGGACTGTATGGCTAAATGCCTAAGGTGAGGGACTAAAGTGGACTCAGTTCCCCCCAATAACCTAAAAACACCATGAGGGACGCCTCAAATCGGTGTAAGAAGACTGGTACCAGCAAGAAGCGACAACAACAAAGACATCAAAGACATATACAAAGGTATGCCCGTTGTGAGGTCACAACTCTCTTAAGAGGGGAGATCTGTCAGGGTTATGACCGATGACATATGTGTCATACATGTCATACGTGTCATACCTGTCATACATGTCATACCATGTCATGTCATGTCATGTCATATATTATTATGACAGTCGGTCATGTCATATATTATTATGACAGTCGACAGTATGGTCGATCATGACTGTACAGGTCGAGTCGCGTCATACATTTATGACAGTCGTCAGTACGGTCGACGATGACTGTACATGTCGCCAGATGATTATGTCTTATCATCAGGCATCCCTGTCATCGAGAGTTCGTACTCCGAACTCGAAGATGACAAAGCAAAGATACATCTTGTCGATTCTTCAAGAACCATCTTTCGCTTTAGCATGCACGGAACATGCATGCGCAGCATGAAACAGACTATTGGGAATAAATGAATCTCGATCGTCGTCTAAAAACCTTCATTTTGACACAATTTTCGTCGTCTAAAAGTTATTGCCACGTCATCTGAAAAGTGCCACGTAAGCGACACGTAAGCGACACGTAAGTCGTCCCGCAATTTTTATTACAAAATGTTACTGGAATTATTTATTTGTGCATGATACTTTCGTACTCGGCGAGTCCCGGTAGATTTTTTTGTTGCATTTTTGTTCATATGCGTGCATATCATGTACAAGTATGCAAATATGGGTACATCCATGTGCAATTTAGGCCAACATGCACGGTACACGTTTATGAATGTGCGTATATAGGTGCTTCAATTCCCGTAAAATAAGTTGCAACTGAGATGGGTACTAGCATATGATACACAAATCTATATCATCATACAAATTTATTCAAAATACACCAAATATTTGTCTATGATGTCTTCTAGGCAAGAGATTTCGATCATTTCACCGTGCTAAGGCTACTATATTGCTGATACATTGGAATCTATATCTTCAATCCACAATTATTTGCGGTACTTGTAGGTTTTATTTCCCTCGATAGCGAGGTAACGTTGACGGCAATGTTGACGCTCTATCGGAAAACATAAATGGCAGAGCTTTATTGGTCAAGGCAATTGCATCGCACGCAATATAGGTCGATTTCCTCTTCTCGTTGATGCCGCGGAATAATAAGCGCCCAAGTGACGTCGATTGAAATGACCAGTGTCCTTGGGGTAACCCATTCGTTCCCTATTGGGCTCTGGTCGGGATAAAGTTCCGGTTCTTGAAGGTCAAAAAACATGTATTTTCGAATTCTCCAGGTGTAGCGCCACCAAACGATCCCTAAGTCCTGTCGGACATGTCTGTCCTCGTAGGGGATGTTTAAGAACTTACATATCATCCAGCTGTCTACATTGCATTGAGGACATCGCATGTGGACCATTCCATGTGTATTGATAGCGTCTGCAGTGGCTTCATCGCGATCGCGTGTCCCATAAACTCCGAATCGTAGAATTGAAGGCATAACGTGGCCACGATATTGCAGGATTTTATACCTGTAGATAACAATGCTTGCAAGGTGATTAGCAGTTGAAGCGAGCGTCGCCCATAGCAAAAGTCGAAAATATAAATTGTGAGGATAAATGTGGAGCTATAATACCTGCAGATGGCAATGCTTTCAAGGTAAGTAGCAGATGTTTGAAGGTATGGTTGAAGGTGCGTATGTTAGAAGAAACAGGGGGAAATGAATCTTCAAGGGTCGGGCAAGAGCTTTTGTACCTGGTCGTGAGTGGACCGCGGGTCGTGCAAGAGTAGTGTACTTTTGGTCCAATCAGCTTCGTATATCTCGCACATGCACTTAGTCCGATTCCCGTATGCAAATATGGGCACATCCATGTGCAATTTAGGTCAGCATGCACGGTACACGTTTATGGATGTGCATATTCGGATGCTTAAATTCCCAGAAAACAAGTTGCAACTGAGATGGGTACTAGCATATGATACACAAATCTATATCATCATACAAATTTAATCTATATACACCAAATAATTGTCTAGGATGTCTAGGAGCACATAAATAAGGGTAAGTGTTGGTGTATTAAGCTAGCAGAATAATACATTAGTGTAAGTATCTAATGTGAACTTGCAAATATAAAATAAAGACTGTACACAAGCGTATATGTTTCCTAACGGCAGTTGCACCACTTTCCATCATCATCATTCTCGGGAGAGGCATCGGCGCCGATCAACTCGGGAATATAGTCCGTGGGAACCGGCATTGTCACTGGGGTTCCTATGTGAGCGACGCCTTGCTCGTCGGAGTATACATGCTCATCCAACAACCTGTCGGAACTTGAACCGAAGGGCAAGGTCGTTTCGAAACACACATCGAAAATACCCCAACGTGCATTTGTTGCCTTCCGCATTCCTGCACATATAACATTCATTGTAGTTCCTCCACAACATTCGAACAGTCATACCATGAGGAAGATAGTCAAAATTCCTCATTCTCATTCTGGGGGCAGTAGGGCATGTTGCATACATGCCAAGAACATAGGCAACAATGCATTCTCGCTTGGATGGCATGGTTGGATGAGGTGGCAGGTGAAGAAAGTAAAGTGCCAAGCTGAAAAGTGAGTTGTGAGGACAAGGTAGGTGCTTAAATATCTCAGTCGTGTGGCCGTCGTGATTTCAGTTGGCCTATCAAATGACCTCTTTCAGGTGGGTCGGATCGAAGGCCCGCATGTCACAAACATTGTCACAACATTGGAAATGTGAAACGTCGATAATAATTTCATTCAAAATATGTTCGAATACAATCATATTTAACGGTGTTCCAACGATAAGTCAATTTGCTCAATGACAAAGCTATATGCTGTCGCTATATAGCATCAATTCATCCGACGGAACTTGACCCAAGAGCTAAGCTCCTCTCTGAACACACGACAAAAAAGGCTGAGTGAGCATTCCATGCCTTCGCCGTCGACGCATTGTGTATTGTAGTTCTCCCACAACTTTTGGATAGTCATACCCGGCGGAAGAAGAACTGTACTGCTGCATGGGTAAGACTCCCCGTGATTTTTGGCAAACTGGTCGATGTATGTGAAAACAGACTGCCGCTTGGATGGCATGACTATGGTAGAAGTAGAAGCAGGTGCGTCGCTGACGGGAAAAGGGGGCAAATGAGTAGTTTAGGCAAGAAATAGAGCTTATGATCTTGGAAAGTCTTGGACCTGCCGAATTATTAGCCTATCAGATACCCGGTACTAGTCCGCTCGGATCGAAGGACCTACAAGTACATACAGTATCTACTATTATTTTGCGACGAAGGCGTGTCTGCGAAGTCCATGATTATCCTGTCTGCATTGCCAATCATTCTATGAAAGCAACCTCTGAAGTATGATTTTCGGGCACCTTAACTTGCAGATGCACATCATCAACCGACCAAACGGAGTGAGACGGTAAAATGGATAAGAATATACAAAATCTGGAGCGTGTAAGTTGGAGTGTACAAACCCCATTCTTGCTGTATACTTCTGAAAGTGAGGGGTTGTGGCGTCCCGCATTTCAATGCGCACCGAGGTAACGATTTGCCCGCCAGATATCTGCTGTCTCACGACGGGGCGACCCTTTGGCCGACCTGCAAAACATGCGACGCATTGGATTTCCCAAAAGGCTAGAAACTGCAGGTAGTCCCCATAGGACCAAGCACTCATGGAATTCCGTTCTGCTGGATGCCGCGTATCCCCCGGGTACTTAAACAAAGGTCGGCATCTTGCATATGGCTGTCCTAATATATGACCCCTTGCAAAACGACAGAAAAACTTATGCCGTGCGTAATCAGCTTTCCGACAAGTTTGGGGGGCTTTGCAGTAATTCGCAAGATAGCAGCCGGTACACGTTGCAAGTTGTGAACGATCTTGAAGCCCGCAGTGCAGGCAAACTGGGTACAAAAATTTCATCCGTAAAGGCAGATTATCATGCACGCTTGCGTCATACATTTGAAATTGTATCTTATGTTCCTCTTCCATCGATTTCTTGAGCGCTAGTTCTGAGGGCGAGGACTCTTCAGGGAACCATAGTAACCAAACGTTTTTATCTGGATTTTCCTTCCGCAAAGTAGCAAGTATTGTCATTGGAATTGATTGAACTGAGATGGATGGGAATAAAGGTGCGTCGATGAAGTGTCGAGCGGGGAAATGATTTTGGAAGAGAGGGGAATAGGTTTCATACCTCAATGGTCGTCGTGGTACCGCTCAACTTCATTTAACCAATATAATCAGGCAATCACAATGAAAGCGGAGGCATGTCACCCGCCCCATAAATGACATCGGTTCCACAACAACATATGTCGCCAATACTTTTGGAGAATATACTTTATTTACAATTGTCATATCAAGATATACCATACGTGTTTCATCAGCGTACTTCTGCACTGAGACAATAGGTTATTAAGACTATCAACAAATATTGACCTAGGTGCTGGCACCATGTCCTAGCAGGGAAATCATCATTGCCTAGCGAGCTTTACTTTTCTTGTTCTGATCGGATCCCGGATTTCCGCCTGGTGCCACTTTCCGCTTAGGTATAGGCCCCGCCTTCTTGGCGGCCTCAGCCTTCTGTTTCTTGGCGGCCTTCTCGGCCTCGGCCTTCTGTTTCTTGGCGGCATCCTCCTGTTTCTTGGCGGCCTTGACGGCCTCGGCCTGCTGCTGCTTGGCGGACTTGTCGGCCTCGGCGGCCTCGGCCTGCTGTTTCTTGGCGGCCTTGGCGGCCTCGGCCTCCTGCTGCTTGGCGGTCTTGGCGGCCTCGGCGGCCTCGGCCTGCTGTTTCTTGGCGGCCTTGGCGGCCTCGGCCTCCTGCTGCTTGGCGGCCTTTTCCGTTTCCCTCATTTCGACCGCCGTCTTCTTCTCCCGCTCCTTCTCGACTTTCTCTTGCTCTTTACGATGTGCCTCTCTCTGCCTTTTCACCTCGTCGTATTCCTGCTTGCTCAACACTTCGTCGGCCAAAGAAAAAAATCCATCAGGAAACCTAATGCGCTCTTTCGCTGAGTCGACCATACCTTGCTCCCTGCATCCAAGACACCAGCACTTGTTAAAACCGATATACAAAGTATTTTTCAAAAAATGGATGTAGACATGAATGCTTACCTATCGAAAGCGACGGAACCCAATCCCAACATGTTGGCGGCTACCGAAGTGGTCCCCGAACCGCAGCACGCATCCAAGATGAAGTGATAATCGTGATGAAGAGGTAACACCCCCTCGTACGCAGATTTCCCCCTCGCTTCCCCCTCTAACTCAGGACCTCGCATATGGATATTGATGAGGTCGTGGATGAGCTTCAGCGGCTTCTGGTGTTTGTTAATTCTTTTACCCTCGGAGTTAATGGCGAATTTCGACGAGTGTACAGGGGCATATTCCCAGGTGTTGGTTCGGCAAGAAGCCACGAACTGCTTATCGACGACATCACTATCCGCATTCTCCTCCTCACCGAGAACTCTAATCAAGTTCTTCATCCAGGGAAGCCTTTTATGCACGGCTGGGTGGGTTTCGTCTGCGAGAGCAATCAGCGCTGCTTAGTCAGATTGCCCATGCTTAGACGCCAAAAGGCAATCACAGAATTGTACGTAACTTAACATCTACGGACCTGTAGGTGTTGCTTCCTTGACGTAGTAACACAAGACAAAGCACTCCATACGGTTGGCGTAGTTCCGTGGCGCAACGCCGGATTCCAAGGTCATCATGTTCGATCTGCTCAAAGGTTTCACCCAGAACATCTTTTCGGCGTTCCCGTGGCAAAACTGCTTGGCGGCTTCGAAGAACTCGTGGTGTTGTTGGAAGCCACAGAAACATCCCCCTACCCAATCATCACACGTGGTCAAATTGTTGAAGTTGTGTAGGAATTGCTTGAACTCTCCTGCTAAGAGAGGTTTCGGGAACCATTTCTTGTTCGAGTCCAGAGCATACTCGCAATCCATAATGAAACCGGTGAATGGAAGCCTGGGAAGAGTCGTGAAGGATTCAGGTGATGCGGGCTCCAGCAGAAAGTCCTTCTTGAAAACCAACTGCGGAATCTTGTGAGTGTAGAAGTAGTCATCATCGTCGACTTGCTGGCCCTCAGGAACGTTTGACAATATTCGATAACTCACACCTGTGTGCAATGTAAACGATTAGTAATTACATAGCTACGGTGCACAAATGGAATATGAAACCGAGATACGCACCTGGAAGATCCTTTAGGATGTTTTCCGCAGTCGATGCTGTCGTCGACCCGATTTTCAGCAACATCCTGCTCTCGATATTATTCCAGTAGAACTTTATATCCTTCGGAATGTTTTTGATCAGTTTCTCTATCTTCTCCTCGTGCCGCTGTTTTTCTTTTGCAGGCCGTTGTTCAAATTGAAATTTCCGGTTCTCCTGCTCGTTCTTGCAGGAGACCTTCGGGGGCACCACTCCCGCCTGGTACAGTTGTAAACAAACCCCGTTGTTAATTGAACGCGCAAGCCGATATGGAAAAATCAGATATCGTGAAGGACGACCAGAGGGCGCAACTTAGGTAAATTACCTTCAGTAATGTACGTATTTCTCTCTCATCCCCAGCCCCTGGGAAAACTTCGCAAAACTTCCCCCAGTCTTGTTCTGGGTTGGGAAACGTAAAGGTGTCAAGCTTCTTTTGCAGCGCAATGATTTCTGCATCCAGCTCACCGTACGTCATCTTACGAGCCCAGAACTTCGACTCGGGAGCACCGGGATCCACGACAGCATCCACTGGTTTCCTTTCCTTAGGTATGGGATACCCATCTTCATCTAGGTAAGGAATGAAGCAGGGTGCACCTATGTCGTATATGTCGTTTTCGAACCCTCCCGGTTGTGTTTGCAGAAAGAGCTGCATAGAATGCCGGTTTTTCTTGAGAAAGCTCAGTTGCCGGTAGGCCGGTGTCGATTCCAAGGAGGTTGTTATGTTGAATCGTTTATGAGCCTCTGAGGCAAGCAGCATTAGGTTCTCTCGAACATTGTTGAGAGTCTTGATCTCGGCGATACGGTTGATCATATCTTTGACCGTGTACTTCCGTTCGATGACGGCTTCGTCGACGAGGTCAGTGATCTCACGTAAGTGTCCTTCGGTCAAGGGGGCCCAGCTTTCATAGAACCCCTTCGGCAGATCATGGTAGACGATCGGCTTTCCGGCTGTGGGGTCCCATTTAGGTTGCTTGGTCGTTGGTGCGTTGAGGTCAGTTGTGCCGGTCGACATACCGATTGAACGTTTACGCTTATTGCGAGATGACCCAACCGTGGCCAAGGTCGTCTCCGTGGCGTCTTCATTGTCCGGGTCAACTCCCTCTAGCAAACCTTCATTGTGGGCCTTCATCACTGAAAGCGGAAACATGAAATACCAAATCGTCAGTTAGCTACTGCAAAAACACCTAAGAGCAAATAAGAATAATGTCGGGACGGAATTCACAAAAAATGGCAGCACCTCTCTGAAGTTGTTTGAACAACTGGTACGATTGCACCGAGATAGCCCAAGCAGCCCAATGCGTGTTCTTCTTGTCTGCATTCAGCTTCTGGTGATTGAACACCTGCGTCTTCAGCGCCGCTTCGAATTCGGGATTCAAGTTCTGCTTCGGCGGCACCCGACGGTATTTCAAGTTCTCAAAACTCTTCATTCCAGCGTCTCTCTCGTTGGGTTCGGCCATCAGTTTCTCCACGTGTTTTCGCATGCCAAGAATGATCTCCGTCATGTTGCGGTGCTT
The DNA here is from genome assembly GCA_001247695.2 of Cymbomonas tetramitiformis. Lineage (NCBI taxonomy): Eukaryota > Viridiplantae > Chlorophyta > Pyramimonadophyceae > Pyramimonadales > Pyramimonadaceae > Cymbomonas > Cymbomonas tetramitiformis. The sequence continues at coordinate 24,400 of LGRX02005987.1, forward strand.
CATGTAGGCGTCAATGTTGTTCTGCTCATTCCCAAGCTGCGTGCGCAAACGAATTGCACGGATCATGACTATAGCTGAGAAGCTGGCCGACCGTAAACCTCCCTAAACACTTGAGTATGTAAGCCCTGAGAAGCACCTGAGAAAACTGGCATGAGTGAGACACACCTGATTCATTTCGATGGCGCTCAAGTTCATGAAGAGACGGCATTCGATGAACTGAAACGCTTCCGTTCGATTTTCATGGTTTGCGTGCTTTGCTTCATCCGCCTTGACGCAGCGACGCTTTGCCTCCAGCAAATGCTGATGTCCAAAGCAGGTGAATCTGTAGAATAACAAAGAAAGTGTAAGTTGGAACACATATGCATGCATCCATCAACGCAATGGGTCTTACCTGTATCTGCCTTTCCCGATGTCCGCCCAAACGAATGCCTCTGGGTTGGTGCTTGTTGCATCTTTATGATTCTCTATGACGGAAATCAGGGCTGGAGATCCCGAACCGGTGTGTGGGTTCCAGTACATCATTTCGGCAATAGCCTGGGCGTGATGTTCGTCCAGTGGTCGAGGGCGATGCGCTCCTTCTGCATCATCGATGTACTGGATGGGGATTCTCCACGATGTCGCACATGGATTATTATTGTCGACCAACTTATGCATGTCATCGATTTCCCTGATGGCCCACATAAGCAACGTATACTTGGTTTTAGTAATGCACATACACCATCAAAAAAAGCAATGGTCGTATAAGTAAATCTCAGGAGGGAAGATGCATACTTGCGAATGGCAGCCTGCTTTTTTTGCTCATCTGCCTCGGTTTCATCGGCGGTCTTCGGAGTCTTTGAAGGGGACACAATCTCCTCATCACCCTGCTCCATGATGAATGCAGGAATTGGCCGCTGCGGAGTTCCAGCTGCAGGAGATACAAGGCCCGCTGATGGGAGAGGGCTTGCCGCTGATGGCCCTGGAGCAGGGCTTGCCCCTGATGGCCCTGCACCTGCAGGGTTTGCCCCTGATGGCCCTGCACCTGCAGGGCTTGCCCCTGATGGCCCTGCACCTGCAGGGCTTGCCCCTGATGGCCCTGCACCTGCAGGGTATGCCCCTGATGGCTCTGCACGTGCAGGGCTTGCCTCGCAGGAACCTGAAGGGCTTACTCCAGAGAGTCTTCGAGATTTACGAGTGAGAGGTGTAGTTTCAATTGAAGGAGGTGTAGCCGTTTTTGTATATGGTAGTTTACGACCCGTATCGTCTCCACCAACTGGAGGTTGCGTTGGCACCTCAGCTTCAGCTTCAGCTTCAACCTCAGCTTCAGATGGAGGCCCGTCACTATCGAAACCTTCTCACAGCACAAAAGCAAATCAATTCTCAGTATTTGAATACATATATCATTTTTGTGACCTAAGACGGAGAGCGAAGGAGAAAGGGAGATAGAGAGCGAGAGATGTTTTATATCGGCTCACCGGCATCGCCTTCAGGGTTAGCAACTTGTTGCGTTGGAACCTCAACATCAGATGGAGGCCCGTCACTATCGGAACCTTTTCACAACACAAAAGCAAATCAATTCTCAGTATTTGAATACATATATCATTTTTGTGACCTAAGACGGAGAGCGAAGGAGAAAGGGAGATAGAGAGGGAGAGATGTTTTATATCGGCTCTCCGGCATCGCTTTCGAGTGCCGAGTTGGCAACTGGTTGCGTTGGCACCTCAGCCAAAGATTGAGGAAGAAGGTCCGCACTGCCGACACCCCCTGCCAACACGAAAGCAAATTAATTATCAGTATTTGAAGAGATAACATTTTATCTAAGATAGAGAGAGGGAGATTTACCTATGATCCAAAGGTAGTGTTTCGATCTCACGAGTTCGTCGTCCTTTCCAGCTTCCTTATTTGCAAATCGGATGCGGGCCACCGTCGTGTCGTCTTCACGGACGCTGCCGTCTGGAGCTATCCACGTCGGGGCGCTGTCCAAAATGTAGGCATATCCTCGTTTGTGGAATATCGGTGTGGTGTCAATGACGACGACATCTTTCTGCATCAAAGCAGTATCTTGTCCTTCAGGTCGAGGACGGACGGGCTCGTCTTGCACTGGGGCCTTTTCCGCCGCTTTTTGCAAGTTTTCGACGGACTCAGATACTTTCTCTGGAACGTTCTCCGCCAGGAGATGATCTTCGGCTTTGCGAATACTCCCAAGATCTGGAAGATACTGTTGCGATCAAACGGATAGGTGAGAAGCAGCGGAACGCGATAAGCATTAAAATAGCATAAAATTGACAGAAGGGGTGAATTTTGAAACCATTACCTCGGAGACAAACGCGGCCCATGTCGAGATGTGCAAAGTCGGTTCAACGATCTGGAGATTGTTGTTTTTGGGGGTGTATTTCTTTGAGTGGAGTCGAGAATAATCCTCGTACTGCTCGGTGTGAATAGTATGCAATGTATCCACAAGTTCGGTGAAGCACTTGAGCATCTTTGGGAAATATTCGTTTTTCAAGTAGTCTGCTTCACCAAGATTCTTCTGAAGATTGTCGAGTCGCTCGTTGTCTTGGGTGATAAGCATGTACTTTGCATCGATAGCTCTGAAGATA
>LGRX02005988.1:0-23596 GCA_001247695.2 Cymbomonas tetramitiformis
GCTCTAGCATGCGGGAGTACTGCATCAAGCTCGAGCGCCGGCAGCTTCTTGCGAATGTCCTGCCGCGCCGTACCTCCGGCGGCCTAATTGCAAAACGAACACGGCCACTATACCAAAAGCTCGACGCCTTCGTGGAACAGGTGTGCTCCGGGGATGTCCGTGTGCATGCAACTCCTGGGGGGTATGTTGAGCGTGTCCCCTTTATGCATTTGATGACTTGATGGACATTATCCATGCCCTATATCAGTGTTCTGCGAACAATATTCGGGTGGTGGGGCAGATGTCCTATTATGTGGATGATGTTGAGATGGTGTGGCGGCTCTGTTCATCTTTCAATATTATGCAGGTGGTGTGGCGGCTTTCCTCGTCTGTGAAGATCGACCTGAAAAGCGTCAAAACCCTGGAGGAAGGTGTCATTAAGTTGGGGAATTGGTTGATGAAGGAGAGTGAGAAGTCCGTTAATAAACCTGGCTCGGGACTGAGGAAATAGTGTGTGTTAGACGTTTGGGCTGCAGACACAGATCCAGTGGAGCAACAGCTCGAGGGTATGCATTACGTACAAGGTGCACGTAATTCCAACATGTAATTACTATGGGTGGGGAAGGTGTACACTCCCTAGCTTTACGGCCAATTGATCCGTACAAATATAGCATTGTAGATATAGACATCGTAAAGGTAATGGTCAATCTACCCGTATTCACACATAAGCAAGCGCTAGACGATCCATCAAGCGTGGCCAGCTCATTGCGCCTATCATTCCTAATTTTGGACATCTCCTGATAGATCCCCGAGCGATTTTTGAAAGTTGTACGAAGTCGCGTAAATGGGACCCTGTTGTGCTGGGGATATACGGTATGATGCATGTGTAAACATCCGCCGTACAGCCACTGAGCACTACCTTGACGGGCTTTGGAAGTTGCGTTTCGGCTGAGCAACCGCTAAGGACACCCGCGGGCTTCAGAAAGTTACATCCCTGCGTATGTGCGGGCACGCGTTGGGCTGCCGGCGGGGCAGCGATCGCATCAGGTGCGTTTTGGGCTGCGGGCGTGGGGCAGTGATCGCACCAGGTGCGTGTCGGGCTGCCGGCGGGGCAGTGATCGCACCAGGTGCGTGTTGGGCTGCCGGCGGGGCAGCGATCGCACCAGGTGCGTGTTGGGCACGCTCGCGTGCGTATCATGATCGTGCTGAGGCTGCTCCCAGCGCCCATGTCGCTCTTTCCATTGCAGCTGATCCTCATCTGCAATCGTCGTCAATGGGGATGTCGGTGTATATCCATTCAACGCTGGCACATTTCCATCACCATGTCCAGAACACCCAGAATACATCCAGAATATATATATATATATACTCCACAAATAGAGCTAGAACATCCATAGCACATCCCGAATATATATATATATATTCCGTAACCATAGCCAGAGTATCTGCCCAAGCATATTCCCCGTTGAAAACATTATCGGTGTTCGTGCAGCCAATAATATCCGCGTTGAAATCGGAATTACGTATAATATTGGCAATCGGGATATTGATGACGATGGCAATAAATCAAGTGACGACGATTGTGCATGCACGTACATGGTTGACAATGCAGCGAATAACGGCAGCGACACAGCATGTGATGATTGCGCATACGTATGCAAGTCCGGCATCGATGATACTGAGTTCATTGGATCATACGCATACGATGATCCTTCAAACATGCATGATGACATAATTTCAGCATGAATCGTTGACGATGCCATTCCGGCAACATGCGCCACCGATACCGAGAATTCTGCACGCGTGTGCAGTGACATCGATCCCAGATATATTATATAGGTACTGATGGTACATGCACACTATAATTACCAACCATAATTACAGGTATTGCGGATGCGGGTGCACACTCCGCCAGCGTGCGTGTGTGTACGACTGCACACCTGCCAATGATGCGTTGTTGATGATGATCTTGCAATTTCACTGTAGGCAAGGATTCCTCAGAATAAGACGATAAGTGATTATTGCCGACTGTACAATAATCGATTGTACACTAATCAGATGTACCATTAGCTGCGCAATAATGATCCACTGCCCGATGATCATCTACGCATTCGGTATACGGGGCAATACTGGCTGCACAACAATCGGCGGCTGTGCAATAATCAGCCGTATCATTAGTTGCGCAATAATGATCCACTGCCCGATGATCATCTACGCAATCGGTACGCGGGGCAGCACCGGCTGCACAATAGTCGGATGTGCAATAATCAGCCGCACCATTAGTTGTGCAATAACGATCCACTCCCTGATGATTGCCCGCGATCAGTGATGTCGGTTGACACCTTTATACTGATGCACGCATGATGGAACACTTATGTAGCAACAGCAGCGGTGCCGAATTTCCGGATCCGTGCATCGACGATACCGACGGTACATCATTAGCGGAATTGCCAACGCTCACAGCCGTATGGTCAGGAAGAGGTGATGATTTTACAGGTGCATGCACTTCGGATATAGCGCACACTGATGAGACCGAAGGAGACAAATTTCGGGGACGGCACAACGATCGGAAGTGCAATAAACTGCGGCACTATCGGAAGAAGAAAATGTATAATTTGATGACAACAGTTGGGTATGCATCGTTGTACAGTCGGTATACAAGCGTGGGGCATCGGTGAAGATGATGCTGTCGTCGCATCGGTTGTTGTTGCAAGAGAGTATTTATTACCACCATAGCACAAATGATTGATGGTGAATTGCCAATTTCCAAGGTGGTATCATGATAAATATATGATGATGATATATACTCTGCAGCCGGCAATGATCCACCACGACACATTACATCTGAAGCCGGAGGCGGTTCTGGAAGTGGCGAATCGGCATGATCATCGCTGATCAGCACTTCTCCCCTCCCTCAAGGTGATCATATGATGTTGATGATGCAGTAGCAGCACCATCCGGTGAGCATTGACCATTTCTGTGCCCGGAGGCACAGCGTGAGCCGATATGCCTATGCGTCCGTATGTGTGTCATCGGGGGTAATCTGGGATTGGCACGATGACAGTGAAATTGGGCTTGAAATCACGATGAGAATGAATACCAGATGTCCGGGGTATGACACTATGACACTATGACACTATGACACTATGACACTATAGTAGTATGACAGTACTGTGGGGGGTGTCATCGTGGAACTCAGTCAGACCCTCGAAGAATGGTCAGATTCGCATCGGGGTTGAAAAGACAATGAAATCGAATATCAGATATTAAGGTTATGACAGTAGCTCCACACGAACCCCCTGACAGAGCTCCACCCCAGATAAGGATAACGAGGAATATGTCACGCGCTGGGAAGGCCTCTGCGACCCCAGCGCCCCCGCAGTTGGCGTCACCGAAGACGCGAACGCCTACGTCACGAGCTGACGCATCGGAGGCGCCCACTGAGAAGGTGCCAGCGAGCTCACCAACCCCGCAGCAGGCGCCCCAACAGTCAACTCCATCCCCGGTCCTTCACCCACAAAAACGGCAGGCTCCCCCAGAGGACTCACAGAATTGGCGTGTCCGAGCAGAGTACTCCTCGAAGTACGCCGAGAAATTTGGACCCTTCGATGTGGACGCCTGTTGTGACTTTGGCGGCCGCAACAGACAGGCGGATAGATTCTGGACAGACTGCCTTTCAGAGAAATGGAGGGGCCTTCGGGTTTGGTGTAACCCTCCATACAACTCCAAGCACATTACTGTGGAGGCGATCTTGAACAAGTATATCGCAGAATGGAAGGCAGACCCAGAGAACACCTCAGCAGTCTTCGTTCTACCAGATCACCAGTCCAAGCTCCCCGCGTGGCGCAAACTTTTCAGAAAGGCCAATATGCAGATTGTGGAGGTCATCCCTACTCACGATGACAAGGGCGAGCCCAATCAGTTCTTCGAGAACCCAGATGGGAGGGCCTTCGACCTTCGCTGGCCTGTTCTGATAGTACACGCCCCTCCCGCCAAACCACAACCAGCACGCGTGAGGCATCCGCGAACAGCCCCCGCTGTGATAAGGACAGGTGAGGCGGCAGACTTCAGAGACGCAGCCTCCCAGCAGTCGGACTCAAAGTTCCTGCGTGCGTTGAAAGCGGAGTACACCCGAGAGGGGACACTTCGTTCACTAAGAGAGAAAGTGAAGGCGGCACCACACCAATGCCTACAGGACTTCAGGCTAGTGGGTGAAGTGGTTTGGAGGACCGCAGCAGGGAGATATCAGTTGGTGCTGGGGGAGGACTCTCCACTTCGAGAAGTGGTGATTCGTCATGCTCATGAGTCATTGTCCTCGGGTCACACTGGGCGAGACAAGACTCTGGAGAGGGTGCTGCGACGCTTCTATTGGCGTGGGGCCGCGGAAGATGTGGGCACCTGGGTTGCATCCTGCGCAGTGTGCCAATCAGTGAGGCCGCGGGGAACTTACCCGGATGGGTTGCTAAACCCTCACAGCATCCCGAACAGGCCATGGCAGGATGTCGCGGTGGACTTCGTCACCGGCCTGCCGGTATCAAAGAGAGGCAATGACGCTTTCGTGGCCTTCACTTGCAAGCTGACTAAGATGGTCCACGTTGTGCCGATGAACTTCGGCGACAGCTCCGCAGCTGTGGTGGCCAGAATCTACTTTGACTCGGTGTGGCGCTTACATGGCGCGCCTATGAAGATTGTCTCTGATCGTGACCCACGGTTTCAAGATGCTTTCTGGCAGGAACTCATGAGACTGATGGGTGTGAAAGTGGCTCGTACCACGCCGTACAACCCTCGGTCTGACGGCCAGGCGGAACACAGCAACAGAGTTATTGAGGACATGCTCGGTCCTTTGTAGACGCCAATGTGGAGGACTGGGATCTGTTCACCACTAACGTGGAGTTCGCGATCAATGACTCCAGGAGTGAATCTACTGGCTTCACGCCATTTGAACTGGTGTTCGGGTTCTCGCCGCTGTCGCAGTTGGACCTTTTCCTGGAGGCCGCACAGTCCACCGCTGGACGACGAACTGGGGGAGTAGGCACCGCACACGAAGTGGCTGTGAAATTTTCGTCGCAGCTGCGGGACGCCAGACAGCGGTTAGAGCTGGCTCAACAGCGACAGCGCGAACAGTTTGATCGCAGACACGGGCAGCGGGAGTATGCTGTTGGAGATCTGGTCTGGATAGAGGCGAAACACCTTACGGAGAAGGTGATGGATCGCTCCATCTGTAGGAAACTGACCAAGCGCTGGCATGGACCAGTTCCTGTGACCGAACGCTTCTTCAGCGATGTACAGATGACCATGCCAGAGGCCGACAGAGGAGCTCCAGTAGCCTACCGCCTACGCCTCCCTCCTCACTGGCGGATTCACGACGTGTTCGCTCAACATCGCCTCAAACCGTACACCAGCGGTCAAGATGCTTTTGCCGCACGCGATCACCTAGCAGTACCTGAAGAGGTGGTAGTGGACGGTCAGAAGGAAGCACACGTTGAGCGCATCCTTGCACGTCGAGTGCGGTCTGTTCGAGGAAAGGAGGTGGAAGAGTGGAAGGTTCGCTGGACTGGCTACTCCAAAGCTCACGACCAATGGAGGACGCGTGACAAACTTGAACGCGGAAGTCCACTTCAACAGCTTCGTGAATTCGAGCAAGCGAGACTGCACATGGAAGCGCAAGTTCGCGACGAAGCCACTCGGCGACGCGAGCAGCGTGGCCGTCACTCCGCTCAAGCCGGAATGACACTGGCCCACCTCATCACTAATCCCTGCGATGAACTGGACCAGCTCGAACAGATGGAAGATGATACCCCCCTGCCGTGGGAACGCCAGGAGCGCGCGGAAGATGGGTCGTTGGCACTGGTGACAGAGCTGCTGGCGATACAGGCAAAAGCAACCCGCACGCCCAGGATTCTCGTACTTTTCAGCGGTACTGGCTCAGTAGAGAGGGAATTCCTAAATTGCTTCCCCTCCGCTTCAGTAGTGACCCTCGACTCCGGGCATATCTGGCAACCCACTCATGTGTGTGACATCCTGCAATGGGACTACAAACAATACCCGCCTGGATTCTTCGATGTTGTTTGGGCAAGTCCCCCCTGCAGGCAGTACAGTCAAGCGCGCACCACTGGTGGACCCCCTGACCTTCCCCAGGCTGACAAAATCGTACGACGAGCATTGCAGATCATTGACTACCTGGAGCCAAAACATTGGTTCATGGAAAACCCCAGAGGTCGCTTCCCTAACGCGCTACGGCTTCGCCCTATGATGCGCCAGCTTCCCCCACCGCTGGTGTGTACCTACTGCATGTACGGTACGCAGTACATGAAACCCACCTGCATATGGACGAACTCAGCACCACCCTCGCCCCTGCTACGCTGTACTACTTCAACACCGTGTGCGTGCAGATGGGCAACCGGTGCTCATCCAGAGACTGCTCAGCTTGGACCTCACCCGCAGCAGACTGGAGCAGGTCGATCTGCGAGTGTATATCCCGTGCCAGCACTTCTGCTACGACAACTTTTCCGACATTTACGCCTCCGCAAAACTGAAGACCCGCTTTAGATTCCAAGTGGCACCCTTCTTCTTGAAAGTGGTGCCCTGGTAGCGGCAGGCAAACTATGCTCGAAGAGGGACCAGAGAACCTAAGAACTGGGAACCAGAAAACCTAAGAACTGGAACTTAGATGGGTACCTTAGCGGAGTGATCCCAGGAGGTAGACCACTCCTAAGGGGGGGAGAGTTGTGCCCGGAGGCACAGCGTGAGCCGATATGCCTATGCGTCCGTATGTGTGTCATCGGGGGTAATCTGGGATTGGCACGATGACAGTGAAATTGGGCTTGAAATCACGATGAGAATGAATACCAGATGTCCGGGGTATGACAGTATGACTATGACACTATGACAGTATGACAGTATGACACTATAGTAGTATGACAGTACTGTGGGGGGTGTCATCGTGGAACTCAGTCAGACCCTCGAAGAATGGTCAGATTCGCATCGGGGTTGAAAAGACAATGAAATCGAATATCAGATATTAAGGTTATGACAGTATGACAGTATGACGCTATGACAGTATGACAGTATGACAGTACAGTAGTATGACAGTACAGTAGTATGACAGTACTGTGCAGTCATCGTGTCAGCCTGTCGGCATAACATCTGAATCGAGAATGACGAATCGGAATTAGAAATGAGATCGGATCGGGAACTGAACGTTGAGCCGAAGTGTGACATCGGCTCTCGAGTGGTTGACCCTGCAACCTGAGTGACGAGTGAATAAGTAGAGCACTTGAGAAGTGTTTAGCCTTCAGAACTCGGAACCGAATTATCGTTTGTACCTCAATCTGGCCCTGATCCAGTATATTATAAAATCCGAATTGTGTACCTTTGCACGTTCAATCAAAAACATATTTCCGAGCATCTGTCGTCGTGCCCCTGGCACAATTTCCATCATCTACAGTTGCAACATGGGGGTACGGACGGTATTGCAATGATTCAGAGTTGTCATCATTTGCAGAACTGCAAGTTGTTGTCATTGTTGGTAGTGGTGATTTGCCAGGGGTCAGGGGTACACCTCAACCGTACAATTGGCAGATTGCACTTCTGTACAATGGGGCAGCTCAATGGAAATGGGTACCGAACGGGACCCCAGCGCCATTGACTGTGTACTATGGGGACCGAGAGGGAGCCGAATATTGCTGGCAGAATAATATTGGCATGGCTTCTGGAGCGCTGCGCCGTTGGGAGTGTAAGAGGGGTGGTGGCTGGTTTCTGGAAGACGCCACTCGAGCGAAAGAGCCCGTAGGCCGTAGCGCCATTCTCATTACCGATCAGTAATGCTTGCTGGACGTATTCGACTGAGACTGATGAGTATCGCGGAATTCCCTACATTTCTTGTTCTGATGTCATACTACAATGACAATATCTTCCTCACCATTTCTGCTACCTCCGAGCAGTCATTACGCGCGAGGTCTGTCACGCCTGTCACGCCTGTCACCAGCTGGACAACCCCGGCTTCCGTACCACGAGAAGCCGGCGTTTGTTACAAGGGCTGTACACGATGGTGTCATCCATGAAAATGACTAAGAAGCCGTCGAGAAAATCGAAGAATGCTCTCTTGCCTAAACGTAGTGCAGTGGCTGGAGAATTGGTCAGCCCAAATGGCATGACCGTCCACTCGTACGAGCCATATCTCGTGCGGATGGCGGTCTTGTGGATATCATCTGGATGAATTGGGATCTGATGAAAGAACTGGTTGAAGTCGAAACGAGAGAATCATTTAGCTTCTTTCATTTGCTCCAGTAGGGTGTCATGAGGAGGCAGAGGATACGTGTCCTTGATGGTGATGTTGTTGAGTGCACGATAGTCGCAGCACATCCTCCACTTTCCACCCGGCTTTTGAGCGAATAAGATGGGGCACCAGTATGGTGATGATGATGGTCTCAAGAAACCCAGCTCGATATACTTCTTTATCTGATTCTTCAACTCCTCTAGCATAGGTGCAGGTATGGGTCTGACTGGGAGTGAAGGTGGGTTTGCTGTGGGATCGGTGTCAATCCTGAGATGCCCGCCTTCAAATTGTGCCGGTGGAATGCCAGCCGGAATATCCTCCTTCATCAGATCATCGAATTCCTCCATGATACTTTGTCGCTTTTCAGCAACTTCAGGATCAGGAGGGTCATCTGAGTCAGCCGCTGTCATAACTACTTCTCCATCTTGTTCCGTTAGGAAAAAGAGATATGCAGTAGCCTCGTCAGCCGAGCCTGAGGATTTAATCCTTTTCAGGTGTTTCCTCATAGTGTTTGCACTGACCCACTCAATTTCCGGTGAGTCATCTTCCAGAGTCTTTTCAACCCTAGATAGAATAGTGCGTACACTCTTGCCAGATGCATGCGTCCTGGTCAGAGTCATTGCCTTTGTATGTCAGTCAATATTAGGATTACGCCTTTCCAGCCAATCCTGCCCGAGAATTATGGTAAATGGATTGATGTTGACAATATTGAGGGTTACCGTATCCTTAAACTTTCCTACTGAAATTCTGGCATCTGATATCTTAGAGCTGCATTGTACTGATGTCCTTCTGCTAATAATCCGACTGAAAATTGTGTCTGAGTGGTGGATACACCCAATTTATTAGCAAACCTTTCATCTATGAATGACGAGGTAGTTCCTGGATCTATTAAGATTTCTATTTTCTGTCCGAATACTGATCCTTTATATATGGCTACTACCCAAATTCATGGTCCTACCACAAGGACCAATAGGCAATTGCGGTTTCGATCACTAAATCGACTCTTTGAGGCACAGGCAACATTTGCACATGATATTTATGAGTTAAATGGATTTTATTTCTTATAGCGGCGGCCCCCGTGAGACTTTAGGTGTGTGGTTGAACGACACGCTTTAGGGGTGTAATTTCACCAAAAGCTTGAAGAAAATGGTGGTCCTACCACAAGGACCACCGTTATTTTGAGTATTAGGAGTCACATGGGGGGCTCACGGTGATGCTCGTGGTTATACATCTTGAGTTTATGACCAAATAAGATAACTGATTCGGTTACTTCGCACCCTCATCATCATTTCCGCTCTATTTCAGCATGGCGCATGTTCGAACACAATGCAAATTCCGAATTTAGTGAATTTCTGACTTTAGAAATTGGCATTCATCCATTCTAAAATGTACACGCCAGTCGAAAAATAAGATATTTGGATGATGTTAGACTTTCAGACTTCAGAAATGGATGATGTTAGACTTTCAGACTTTCTGACTTCAGAAATTCGCAATACATATATACTTGCAGATTTAATGTGCCGCACACACCAACCTTGCGATATATGCCCTCCAGCAAGCAATTATGATGGCTGGCTGGTCATCAGCTCGCGTGACCACTGTTTTAGGGGGGAAACCAACGAGCCAATATATTAGAGGGGAAGCCAACGAGCCAACGAGCCAATATATGCATTCCAACCGGGCCTACCGCCCAAATATGATTGGGACATGTGTATAGGTTCAATTTGATGGTATCCGCGCAGGTGTAGTGTTGATATATGATTGGTAAAAAATTATTGAAGATGAGTCACTAATTTGCCACATTTTGAATGTTCCAAAAAATCCGTTTTGAAAATTTTGAGTGTAGAGGTTTGAAATGCGTTCGTCATGGATATATGGGATGGATATAGGCCAAACCAACGTTCAAATAAATTAATATAGGACCTATATATACCACCTTTCATTGGTTAGACACCACAAATCACGGGAGATGGCCAATTAAATTATCGGAACAATGGTCCTCGTGGTAGGACCAAATCGTCGATTTGGTCCTACCACAAGGACTGCGGGGCAGTAGCCATATAAGCGTAACTTTTTATTGGATTGAAGCTGACTATTCTGATCATTCAGATTCTGAAGTCCTTCTGATTTATTTTCTGTGTGAAACTGTGGGCACATGGTAACTAGTGCCTCTTCTGTTATTTGTTCTAAAATCTGATCACTTGCTTCAGTGATATTATTTTCTGCATCTATATCTACTACTTGTGAGGGGCACGTAGCACTTGCACAGTGCTCTGATTTATTTTCTGCTCGTTTCCCTGCTGAGGAGAAGGTGTGAGTGATTCTGGTGCAATCTCAAATCTCTTCATTTGCTTGACCATTGTATTGATAGACTGTGTCAACTGTATGTACTGTTTCTGGTCAGATTGGGAAGATGAAGTGGATGATGGTTTATTCGCCGCAGTATTGGAATCGAGAAGTTTACCAGTGCTTGAATATCTGGCGAAGCACTGATAATTGGTGTGTCCCTGATGCCCACATCTCGAGCAGGTGGTGTCAGCCTTGCCTTTGCCTCCTTTTCCTTTGCCACTGCCTCTTACATTTTTGCCTTTTCCATTGCCTTTTCCAGAGCCTTTATTTCCATTGCCTTTTCCAGAGCCTTTATTTCCATTGCCTTTTCCAGAGCCTTTATTATTAGTATTCTTGCCATAGGGATGGTAGCCTCGGCCTTTGTATATATTTGCCTTCTTATATGCCTTGCCATCAGAGCATTTATCAGTATATGTCTGTGATGTGCCAGAGATCATATTCAGTTCCGTTATGCCTTGCTCAGGATAGATAGCATGATTGATGTTCAAAATAATCTTCATGGCCGTATCCCAAGTGATGTCAAGCCTCTCAGTTTCAATGGGATATTGCAGGCAAAATTGCATTTTAACATCCTCTTGAAGGCCGTGAAAAAAGGTTTCCTTGACACATTGATCCTCAAGAGATACATTGGACAATGCAGCTAATTGTGTGTATGTCCGAATATATTTCGTGAGAGTAGAAGATCCTTGCACGCACTCACGAAGCTTCTTCTTTGCCTGTGAGGTTTTGTGTGGATTTCCGTAAATAGTCAGGAAAGAAGCCAGTATCGGGGGAGAAGTCCTGTCGCGATTGACCGGCCCCTGGCCGAGAGAGTCTCCCAAAAAGAGGGTTTGGCCGAAGATTGGCCGAAAGAATTTTGACCCTTAAGTATGCAAAAAGACGTCAAAACAAGAAAAAACAAATGTTTTCTCGAAAACTGGCCGAAAGACCTCCGGAGAGGACTTCTTCCCTGCCCAGTATATCTTCATACTTCTCTCCTCTTTCTGACTTAGACTGGAAAAACAATTTCATGTCAGTCTGCAGTAAAGAAAGGAAAAGAGTAATCCGATCAGTATCATTGCATCCCTTTGCCATCAAATCAATATATCTCTTCACTCCATCCAACCAAACTTCAGCATCAATTTGGCCTGCTGTGAACTTCTCAGGAGTAGGGATTTTCAGCTGAGAGGATGGCTGTGATGCCCCATTGATGACGTCTGGAAGTGGATGTGGTGGCGGAGGATTATCGTCAGAGAATCCATATGTAGGAATGTGTATTGTCGTGTTATCATCCCTATATCTGTTCATGTCCGGGCGGATCCTGCTGATTTGATCAAAATATCCATTTTGATCATATCTGACATAGGTGGATGTTCCTGAATATATCGTGGGTGTGGCAAAGCGGCTGTAGTTGCCAAAAGTGCCATGACGATCACATTGCCAGGCTGTATCATTATATTGATTCACCGCCAAGTAACCTTCAGGATCCACGCCAGAAATGTGTGAAATATCCTATTAAAAAATGACAGAATTGTATTCAGTGCCACTATGGTTATATTAACAAACATATCTATACATGATATGCCATCTCTCGGTACACTGTCCATACCTGATAAAATGGACATTCAAAGTCACTTTATGTACCGACGGTGCTGAGTAACCTCGTTAAACGGGAATACTTCTCAGAAGCCGTAGATTGCATGGTATTGACAGTAACCATTTAGGAATACTCCTGTCCATACTCGCACAATCTGTATTCATACCTGACGAATGGTATGTTTTGATATCTTATGCATATGCCTAGGTCGTTAGTGTTTTCTATGTAGATATGGACAACACTTTATAGGTCACAGGCAACTCAATAATGACTTATTTAATTAATCTTAGGATCTACAAATAGTGATGGGATTTTTCACTGTTTGAGATGGCTCGAGCGTAATCCATCGCGGCGAAAATGCATCCGCGACGGGACTCGAACCCATGACCTCCCGATTCGATCACGGTCGCTCTACCAACTGAGCTACGCGAAGTCTTTGATGACACCGGCCCGCATTCAGTGGTACTCATTCAGTTTCTGATATAATTACTGCTCGCGATTCGGCAGCTTCGATGACGTACCAACATCTGATGACTGCTCGCGATCTCTAACATATCTCCCACCTTTGAAAATCAGATCCTCACCTGACGATTCGTGTTCCAGTTCTTGATCACAGTTCGGTCGATGTGATGACGTGACAGCTTGCTATGAGCTGAATAGCAGTTCTTGGGATGCAGCCCGAATAATCCACGTCATCAGCGCGGGTCAAATCATGCCAACACGCCGTTACATCAGACACCGAATCTGTGAGCCTTTACGAGAATACCAATCTTAAGATCTATAAATAGTGATGGGATTTTTCCCCGTTTGAGATGGGTCGAGCGTAATCCATCGCGGCGAAAATGCATCCGCGACGGGACTCGAACCCATGACCTCCCGATTCGATCACGGTCGCTCTACCAACTGAGCTACGCGAAGTCTTTGATGACACCGGCCCGCATTCAGTGGTACTCATTCAGTTTCTGATATAATTACTGCTCGCGATTCGGCAGCTTCGATGACGTACCAACATCTGATGACTGCTCGCGATCTCTGAAATCTGCGCTTAGCATGTTTTCCGTTGCACATTCGCAGCCAGATACGTCACCGCCCGCGACCGTAGAGACTCGCAGCAGCCCGAAGATCGTTTACGAGTAAGAAATATGTCTTAGAAACGTTATTATCAGTTGCCATTTTCCCATGCGAACGCGAAACGCCGAAACTGCTCGAAGTTGTCTAGGCTCTGAATTCACACCGCAGGAGCCAACCAGCAGCGAGTGCGCTAGGCAGTGTGCGCGTTCACGCGCGATAGTTTCTGAATCCACAGGCCAAATTCGAGTTAGTTTCACTTAGTGAATTCGCACAGCGCAGGCCCTCCCCATTGCGAATGCCCAAGCTGGCGTGTGAGGCAGCTCGTATGAATTCACGGCCGTAGTCGTTGCGCTGACGCGATGAGACTTCGAAACTTGGCTCATGCCTTATGCTGAAAAGGTTGCCGAGCGTTTCCCCCCACGTTTGCTTTTGTGCTTTCCGTTGAGAATTTAATTCGCGCGTGACTAGTCCACTTTGAATCCCCATAGTTTACGGACTCGAGTGGCTCGCCGTGGGAATTCACGACCGACGGTGCGCTGACTTGAAGCCCGCAACCTGACCCATGTTTTTTGGTGAAGTGTTTGCCCCAAGCACGTTTTCCACGCAGTTTCTATCAGATGTCTTGCTGTGAATTTAGACCTGCCTGCTTGGAAAGCACACACTAGGTCTTGTGGCAGGCTGTGATCGTTCACAGCTAGAGTCGCTCGTGCCGTGGCTCGGGCGCACGGCATACGGGCCACCGTGAGTTTCCAGTTAGAGAGTGTTGTTTATATTTTTCTGGAAGGATAGCTCGTAACAAAGATCTCACCATTACAATCTACGACCCCAGGCAGCCCAAGCATAATGACCAGAATCGCGACACGGGCAGGTGTTGACGCCAGAAGAGGCATTCGTCAGATACAAATGTATCCAATATAGTGGACAGTCAGCTGGGTTGACCTAGATGGGCGCTCTATGCCAACCGCGCGGAGGGCGGTGCTGTTCCAAAGTAACCGCGCACCGGAGGTCTCCGGTACCCTCGACTGTTCGTTGCTATTGATGCAAAATCTGCTGGAATCTGTATAGGCAGCCCTGACTGGGAGTCCCGGTGCAGGCCCCTATGACAGACCCCTAGGACCAACACTGGACCGCTGACTGATCTATAGGTTCGTGCTGTGACACACGCTGTGTCACAGGTAGGCTAGTATCCGAGACCGTTGCGAGACCGTTCCGGGTATATCTAGCTTAGGGTTTATTATCTTATGAGAGTTTATCCACACAGTTCGGGACCCTCTGATATCTAGTGAACTAGGATATTCCGGTAGGTCGTGGCCCCATCCACGCTTTATTCCACTTGCTAGTTTGGCCATGATTGGCTAAACGGCCGCTCGGAGAGGTGGTGCGCGTTAGCGCGTTTGGGCATTTGTGGAGAATTATGAGATGAGCGGCTTGCGGTGAGCGACTTTGAGCCGCAGCTATGGGGTGCCGGCTTGGATTGGGTTTCGTCGTCGCAATGTTCATTATTCACGGTTTTCTGCTCGCTCTGATCCTGCCTGCTGCCGTATTTTGGGCTGGTGACCTTGGCACCTTTGACTTCGACGACATCTTCCTTCGCCCCTCGCTAGCATGGCCCGACCGCTCTTTCCGTGTCTGTGACGTCACATTTTCTCCGCGACCCTACCCAAACGTGTTACAGCGTACCGCCTCCCCTCAGGCGTTTCTAGAGATGGGAGTACTCACGAGATCCAAGAAGTCCCTCACGAGGGACAGTGACATCGATGCCTCTTTGAGGTTGATCGACGGGGTGCGGAACACACCAACAGCGGCTACGCCTTTTGTTCCTACCCCCAACCCTGCATCAAACGTAGACGAGGACGTGGCCGTCAGGCGTTACCTGCAGGAGCAGTCCAAGCTCGTCGACGAGATCTACAAAGCGCGACTCCATCGGGCTTGGGCCAAGAGTATCCGTGAGGATATTCTTGGTGACAAGAAACATCATTTTCGCGGTACGGACGACGCTGGCCTTCTGTCCGACCTGGTGGTGCAGCTGCGTACGGAGTTTCAGTCGGCCGGACTGGAACTGTGTGCCTTTGACCTCGACGACCCTCGGGCTCCAGTGGTCAACAAGGTGAATGGCCTCTTGTACGACGTTCTGGCTCTCGTGGTGGAGAAGCACAGCAACGCCTACGTCTGGCTCACTGGTACCGATTCTTCGACTGACCGAGATGGAAGGCGAGCCCTTGTCGACATCATCAAGGGTTGTGTTCCGGTGGCGCTACGAGAGTCGCAGCAGGAGGAGCACGCCGCGTTGCGTTATCCCGCAAACGTTGACCCGCAGCCGATCTTGGCTAAGGAACAACGTTTGGTGCGGGATAACCGAGCTTCCGACTGGACACCGACCGAGGCCACAAGGAAGTTGAGCCTCTACACCCGACTCGACCCGACCTTCTACGCTGCGGTGAAGGTCCGCTATCCCATGACCGCTGACTTGGCTCATGTGTCACTGGTTTCGCTCCGTTCCATGGTTGTGGAGATTTACCAGGCTTGGGCGCAGACGGGCGGGGGGAAGGCGGCTTCGGGCGCGGACGGCATCTCCGCGCACCTGTCTAGCAGCGAGTACGACGCACTGCTGCAGAAGATCACGGAGCTGAAGGAGCTCGTGCAGCGGCAGCAAGGTGAGGCCGCTCCGGTTGTGCGGCAGCAACGGGAGCGGGTGCAGCAGCGGCAGCAGCAGCAGCGGGGGCAGCAGCCGCGTGGGTTCCGTGTGGGGACCCACAAAACCCCACCGGTGGGATTCGACCGCGACGATCAACGAGCGAAGCCGTTCTGCGGTAGATGCAAGAAGGCGGGAAAAGGTGAGGCGTATCACTTTTACCGCGACTGCCCGTTGGGCGGGCGCCAACACCCGCCCACCTCTGCCGCGGCATTTTGCGTTCCCATCGACGAGGAGGACGCAGAGGGGGTGCACGCACTCGCCATGTGTGCGTTGTTCCAGCAGGCGGCGGATGACGGGGCGGAGTCCTTCGCGCGTGCGGCAGCCGCGTACGGGCCGCCCGCTGTGCTTTGTGCGGGAGCGGTCGGCGGCATCGACGTGTCCGCCTACGGCTTCGCCGTGGAGCAGCAGCCGGCTTCCGAGGGGGATGACATTCTCCGCCGGCTTGACGATCTTGCCGCGGAGGTTCACTCCGCGGCCAACCCGCAGGTGCATTACACTCACGCGTCTTTCCCGCCTCCTGCCGGCAACGGGCAGGGGGCTTCGGCTCTGGTGTGCGTACCCGCCGCAGCGGTGGCCACACCGGAGGAGCAGGTTCCGGCAGGTGGTGCGGCGGCATCGGCATCCGCCGTGCCGGCCCCTGCTATGCCTGTCTCGCAGGGAGAAGATGTGAAGCCCGCGCCACTTCAATCGGCGCGGGTGACCACCACAGCGGACGCGGACGGTGAGTTCGCTGGGTTCGTTCAGACCGTGAACCACGCCGCCATCGGACCGGTTGATCTCACGGGTTACGACACGGACGATTACGAGGACCTCGCTGACGGCAGCTTCGTCGTGAAGCCGCGGGCTTCGGCCATCTCGGCAAATCACTCGTCGACGCCCGCGGCCCGAGCGCCTCACTCTGGTGGTGCTCTGGGAGATTGGCATGACGGTACTCCCCGCAGCCACGGCTGCGGAAAGCCTCCGTGGGGCTTCCCCGCCCACGCGGGCTTGTGGGGGATGCCCTTCCTTCTTTCCTTCGTTCTCTTGATCTCTGTCATGGGGGTAGGAGCTGCCACCTATACGGTGGCCAACGACATCGACCCTGTGCAGGTATCGGGTCGGGCTGCGCGGCAGCCTGTGCTGTGCGGGAGTGAGGGGTCACCGCTTGTCACGGTGCCATGTGCCATCCCGCCTCGTCTCCACCGGCGGGTACAGAGGCGGCAGGGCCTCTATATGGCTCCGGTGCCGTGGCATCCCGGGCCGCCGCCGCCTGGCATCTTATTTGAGGACGGTCCTCCGTTGTCGCCGGCATCGTCTTCGGATGACGAGGCGCCACCGTCGGGCAGTACTTGGCAGCACCCCGGTGCGGTGCAGCCTCCCGTGATCGACGAATCAACAACACCGACTCCGTCAAATTCTCTGGCGAATGATTTCTCAGTGACCGACACCTTGCACTTTGGCAGCCCTGTGTTACTCCGCCGTGCTACTGCGGACTACTACAGTGCTCGTTGTGGTGGCGGTGCTCCTCTGGCCATTGACCCCGAGTAGTTATGTTTCTGGTTCTGGCAGTACACCACTTTCATGGTGGTGTGCTGAGATGTACTTTGACCTCAACACGGTCTTCAATCTGGTTTATGCTTTTGCTTTGACAACTTTGAACTCTTCAATCTGACTTGCTGACACAGAGCTTTTCAGTAGTTTAGCAGGACTTGCATTGCCTGTATGTTTCTGCTCTTGTGCCGGCTAGAGGGTTTCAATTTGTGTATCAGAATTGCACAGTTGAATTAGCAGTTAGGTTTGTCACCCTAGCTCCTACCCTAACTTATCTTAACATTCTGACTCTCCTAGACAGTCACCACCCACAGTGCTGGGGTGGTGTGCTGGAATCTGTA
Source organism: Cymbomonas tetramitiformis (assembly GCA_001247695.2). Taxonomy (NCBI): domain Eukaryota; kingdom Viridiplantae; phylum Chlorophyta; class Pyramimonadophyceae; order Pyramimonadales; family Pyramimonadaceae; genus Cymbomonas; species Cymbomonas tetramitiformis. The sequence goes on from LGRX02005988.1 coordinate 17,820, forward strand.
TAGGCAGCCCTGACTGGGAGTCCCGGTGCAGGCCCCTATGACAGACCCCTAGGACCAACACTGGACCGCTGACTGATCTATAGGTTCGTGCTGTGACACACGCTGTGTCACAGGTAGGCTAGTATCCGAGACCGTTGCGAGACCGTTCCGGGTATATCTAGCTTAGGGTTTATTATCTTATGAGAGTTTATCCACACAGTTCGGGACCCTCTGATATCTAGTGAACTAGGATATTCCGGTAAAATCCATCTGTTGTTGACTCCCCAATATACGTCTATATATACATATATATATATATACGAAACCATGCCTGCACAGGCGCAAAATATGTACACAACTCGAACAACACGTGTGTGCGTGAAACCCAAGACAGGGTTTGGACCGTAGAGAGCAACGGCAAGCGACGGCTACCACACCAGAAGTGCGGATTCGTCCTTACGGGCCTGGGTCCAAACCCCACCCAACCGGCACTATAAGCACACCAAGCCAAACGGAAAATACGTTCCACACAACACAATCAAAACAACCAACACACGCCGTGTGGGGGGGTTCTACCCCTCAGCCGGCTAACGCTCCCCCAATATTCGTTTCGGGCGGGGGAGAGGACCCTGTGTGTATGTGTGTGTGTGTGTGTGTATGGCATCGCAGACTAAACATGCTGACCTGGTTTTACCGAAAGTGGGCCTGATGAGGACATTACAATACGTACACTACACTATAGCAGTAGCGTCGAGACGTGACCAATTGCCATCGAACAACATTTGCCAAGGCTTGGCAATTGTTGTACTAAAATATTGCCTAGGTAGAACATAGGGACCGGCGTGTGTTGCAACAAAATAGCCCGGACGGATAGATCATTGCCCTTGTGTTCGGTGTCGCCATAACGATGATTTATTACCAACGGCATGGTCTGATGACAAATGCAATATTCGAATGTTCCCTCTTACAACTTGGTGGCATGAGTGTAGCGGGATCTGGGATCCTAGGGCGGATCACGCTAGTCGCGCTTGCTGAATATGGTGGGAGTGTCACGTAGAGACCGAATTCCCCCCCATTATAAGGTGGAGGGCCTGTCTCCTGCTGTCCTCCTTCGGAGAGTTGTGTCACACGCAGTTGTCTCGGTCACTCGGACAACTGTAGCACACACATAAAACCCCTAAGTATTTTATGTTATCCATCTTACTGTTCCGAGAGCTTGTGCTTCCAACTATGTTTGTGTGATATATATATTGTCGACAATATACCCTTTTATACGTATATCACCCACCCGAGAATCACACTTCTCATCAGAGTGCCTATATATTTACACTCTTTAGAGCTTTTTCCAATTTCTTGAAACTGTTTTCTGAACGACATTCAAAATATTACACGTAAAACGTGCTTAGAGTATATTCATGACGGTAAATAAACATTCATGACGACAGCTGTTCATGAAAATAAATAATGTTACACCGAGGTGATAATAATTTGCTCGTCAAATAACATTTCTGCACCGAGTGCACGTAACACAATATTCATTGGGAGTATTGAGCTTGACTCTGAAGCATTATAATAAATCCGAAACAAAATATAGCTGATTTTTGCTGACAACTGAGGACATTTGTGAATTAACTGTAGTTCAAGTGTAAGAGAACTCTTAGAGTCATCACCTCCGGATCAATGTTATGAAACATGTAATCAGGGTGTGCCGGATGCACGGTAATGAGGCAACAAATACATATGATACAACAAATTTTCTGGAGTGTTGATCGAGTGCGGAGTGACAAAAATATAATCGGTCCGTTGATGGTCATGTACCATTTGGCGCACAACAATGATATGATGTGCATGGAAAGTATACTCTTAAAAGCACTGAATTTGGAGCAACCAAAAAATAACGAGGTCAAAAAAAATGCGACACAAAGTAATTTTGAATCGATTGCGCCTTACCCAACGACGTTCTTGCCGCTATTGTCCTTACCGATTGTCCTTATCCAACAATCTACCGAAAAATTAAAACAAATGTGCACATGCGGGTCTCTTAGGGCTCTTGCGAGCAAAGGAAGAGGACGTCGCGTGGCTTTGCAGGTAAACTTTGTTGCAACGGGTTGCTCTCAAGGCCGTAGTAGGTTCTATTGCAACTGAATTCGACATAATAAATATATGTATATGGACAAATGAGGGCGATTGCCATACTGGGGAGCGAATGTGCTGTTTTTCTTTGGGTTGTCATGTTTTCTGCAGCCAAACTTCTGCTCTCCGGCTTCGAATTAACTCTTGTACCTCTGATATCCATACATAAGAGACCCTCAAGCCAACATGAGCAGTCTCATGCTGCAAATCTGAAGTAAGTGGGACTACGGTAACCTGGTAGATGACTCGCATCCCCTTCCTCGAAGCTTCGAGAATAACACCAAAGCACTCGCTTCCTGTTTCGAAGGAAGTTTACTTCGTATCTCGACTGGAAGCAGTTTGATCCGCGCGTCAAAATGAGGAATTGAGTGCTGCTTGTTCTACGCATTCTCACTTGGCTGATGCAGCAACCGATTTTGAAACATATTCCCAACTTGTTCTTCAACGTAACTTATGCGAATGATACTTATAGTAGCCCCTTATCGCGTGCGTCTTTAATTTGAAACGGCAAATAAGAGGTTACCACCACAGTTTACCGGGGCCCAACAAGTTCTAACATATTGTACGTTCCATGCGACCACCATCTGGTGTGCCCGTGATCCCACAAATTCCATAAAAAATAAATAGAATATTAAACGAATTTTGAAGCCTGTACTTAAACGCTGCCCAGAAACTTCGCTTTAAGTCTAAACACGTCAACGAAATATTGTGAGTGATTAGTAAGGGAGTTGCAATCAGGCAGATACATGCTTGCTAGGATCATCGGTGGATAGATGCAGCCCGAAGGCGGTGTTTCAAAGGTTCGCAACATGCAGAAGTCGCCTCACAGATTATCAATGGGATTGCTAGCGTGCCAAGGGTGAACATCGGGTCGTAAACTCGAAAGTAATCCGACACCTACTCCCGATTTGGCGCGACGACTTGCGTCGCAAGCACATTCTCAAAGGAGGTTCGTCCCTTCAAAGCTTTACACAAGTCTTGGTCGGCAGCCACCTCAAGTGGCTCACCACCCCTCGCGGCGTATCTGAAGTTCGCACAATCAAATCGTTTCGTTCTTCGCATACACGATATCAGTATCATATGAAAAGCTTCGGGTTTTGCGTTGGGTTTCGCAGTCGCAAGCTCGCAACCAACCTGGTACCGTTGTCAGTGAGAAAGTAAATTAAAGATAAATAAGCATGTTGTGTTTATTATATGGATTTATCATACCGGATGTTTAAACATCAATTTGACTGCATGGCCCAACGGATAAGGCGCCGGTCTACGGAACCGGAGATTGTAGGTTCGAGTCCTACTGTGGTTAAAATGTCTTTCTCTGGGTGACTTCATTTTTTTAGGACTTCAAGTTGGACCAGAATCCCTGTGACAAGGGATTAGTATCGGTCCACTCCGTCCGTCCGTCCGTCCGGTCCGTCCACTCCGTCCACTGTGGACGGACGGACAGTGGACGGACGGAGTGGACCAAACATTCTTAACATTCTAAGATTTCACAAATCAGGGCTCCCATACTTAAGCCCATACTTAAGGAGTGTAACGCGTCGGCCCGCGACGACGCCTGCGTTTTCCCATACTTAAGAAAATTTAATTTTTTTCTTCATACTTAAGGAATATACACTGACTCCCCCCTCCCCCCCTAACCAGGGACTCAGGGGGTATAACCCAGTCGCATGCGAGTGTCAAACGTGCGTCAGAGAGACGAACTCAACGACAGAGCTTGCTGGAATTGACACTACGACTAGTTCGTACAGTCTAGTGTCATTCCTGTATGTCATCTTCGGTGGTCAGCCTGTGTCACTCATCTCGGGTATATATCGTTCTTATATCCGAGTTTAGTGATCCGTTGTTTCACCGTCGGCAGCGGGTCCCCACTGCCTGAGCTGCTGTTTCCAGCAGGTTATGGTCCCTCTCACGTTCGCGTGAACTGAATTTTAGCGTAGAATTTTATTTTATTTCCGCCCTATCTTTCGGTTAAGCGTCTCCACGCCTTGTGGGACGCTTCGGAGCAGATTCTACGTATTTTCTGGAGGCGGCTGCTTACGGCTTTGGGAAATTCGACGGAGTGGTACTCTTCAGCTATTTTCATTTGCGATCTCTATTTGGATTTGTATTCGTTTCTTTATTCGATTATGACTTCATCTCAGATTTTGGAGAGTGAAGAGCTCCTAGCTCTTTTGGGATCTATCGACACTGGTTTTTCGAGGGTCTCAACTCTCAAAAGATCGCAGCTCGTTTCCTTGTGCACTTCCATGCATGCGGCTATTTCGCATTTCCGTGAGGCGGCTCAAATTTCGGCAGTTTCGAACGAGAATTTTCCGGTAGTATTGAACATCTTGGTGGCTGGTGAGCCACAAGTTGGTGGTGTCTCGTCCGAAGCCGCTGGTTCCGGAATTTCGAGCGGAAGATTTTGCGAAGTAGGAGTTGGCGATGCACCGGCAATTTTGGCGCTACAATCAGTTTCTACTCAGATTTCGACCACTAGACCCTCCCCTAGTGCCACTAGGGCGAGCGACACCGTGTGGCAGGCCCCTCCTGTCCGCGCGGAAGTTCACTATGTACATGCACCTCCCATTGTACCTCCCTATATGGGCTCTGGGGTTATTCGCAGTTATGAGGAGTATTTACTTAGTGAGGATGAGGATGAATCGGAGTACCCACTTGGGTATTTCGATGATTCCAGCGACAGTTGTGAGGAGGCAGAGGAGCAAGATGGCCACTTGGCCGCTCCGCATTTTTCGTCCGATCGATTGGAACGGGATTTCGAGCTGGACACGGGTTTTCAGCAGAATTCTTATGGCGGAAGTTTCGAGGCCCCACTTGGGGAAGAGTTTTTACCGCACAACGAGTTTGATGTTGGCGCAGTTTCTTTTGAGTATGAGTCTGCGATGAGCGACGAGAATGTATACACCGCAGAGGAGTGGGCTGCCTGGGAGGCAGGAGCCCACGATTCCGATGGAACTGGTGGTGCAGGATTTTATGATGAAGATTCTTATTATGAGGATGATGCTAGTTACGATTCTAGTGATGGCTACTATTAGTTTCTCTAAACAGACAGGCGGTGTTTCTTTTGGCATTTCTCCACCACTTGCTGTAGTTTTGGGCAGAGGATGTTGTTGAAATTCCCACCACTAGCGGGCAGCTTTACCGATTGAGACGAACATTTTTTTTTTTATGGCAAGAGACCTTACAGTTCGCAGAGATATCAAAGCTAAACCGACAGGCGGAATTCTTTTAGCATTCTCCATCACATGCAGACAGGCGAGATTTGTGGGAACACCCACCACTAGCTGGCAGAGCATTAATTTTAGCAAACAGGAATTGGTACTAGCAATCTCTGAGGCTTAGCATTATTATTTTGCTAGCCTGTACATTCATCTGGCCACCTGTGACTTTGACTAGCTCCCTAGAGTTAACATCTTGACATTCTCTGTAAACTCTAGTAGCTAGGGTGGTGAGTGTCACTAGCTGGTCCACCTCATATGAGGTGGTGTGCTGGAATTGACACTACGACTAGTTCGTACAGTCTAGTGTCATTCCTGTATGTCATCTTCGGTGGTCAGCCTGTGTCACTCATCTCGGGTATATATCGTTCTTATATCCGAGTTTAGTGATCCGTTGTTTCACCGTCGGCAGCGGGTCCCCCCTGCCTGAGCTGCTGTTTCCAGCAG